>ONZK01000133.1:31860-48270 GCA_900322385.1 Pharnaceum exiguum | reverse complement strand
GGGGGATTTAAGATTGTTACCAATTTTGGCTAGTCAATATGCTAATTCAAGTATTTGGTAAGGAGAATAATAATAGATTGAACTACAAAAGTAAGTACTCTTCAATGTGGTATTTTCTTCGTGTAAAATAGTATGCTATTTTCGTCGGCCTCATAGCATATTCAAGATTATATGGTAAAATTGACACATTTTTACAAATAGTCAACCTTTTTGTATTTATTTTTTAAGTTTAAAAGTAGGCACTTAGACATGTAGAAATTGAATTAAGGGTTGAAGATGTGTTTATAATCACTGGAGCAACTATGTCTTATCTTATCCTTTTACATTCACTCATGAAAAAAAGGTAAAGAACTAACATGAATATTCTAATTTATCAATCACCTTCTTTTGTTTTGCGCAATGCTTTTATTAAGATCACAGACACACCTAAATACGTACCTAATACCATAGTGATGCGGATATAATATATATCATGTAGTAATGTAGTTTAATGCACTGATGACAGTAGAAGCAAATGTTGGAAGGTTACATTTTTATCATTACATGAAGATCGACGCTAAAGCAAATTCAGCTACCCAATCATGGGTTTTAGAAATGCAAAAT
Source organism: Pharnaceum exiguum (assembly GCA_900322385.1). Classification (NCBI taxonomy): domain Eukaryota; kingdom Viridiplantae; phylum Streptophyta; class Magnoliopsida; order Caryophyllales; family Molluginaceae; genus Pharnaceum; species Pharnaceum exiguum. Next base: position 47,667 of record ONZK01000133.1, on the reverse strand, counting down.
CCAACTGTTATATCGTCATTTGTTTCGGTTGTTTGGAATTTCATTTGCTTTGTAACGAGTAACGACTTATGATTAGCAAGGGTAGGTAACATGGCATCATGTGGTTCTGTTTTGGCAAGGTTTCTTGATAATTTTGATATAGTCAAACTAAATGCGAATCTAGACGTTGAGCAACTAACCATCGGAAATTCACGATTGACAGTTGCATACATACGGAGTACTCTACAAATGATACTAGCTACAAACGAAGACACTCTCCGTCTCTCCGATTGACAAGGAACCGAGGAAGGATGATAAGTATTGATGAGTCTGAGTTTCTATACGGAGTGTTATATTATGCGAAGTTACTATTTTACTGGATTATTATCTGATCTCTAATTTTTACTGTCTTATTGATGGTCAAGTAAAACTGTACAAGCCTACCGAATATTTCAGTGAGACGACATACTGAAATCGAGAATCTCTTTAAGACAACATGTCATTATATGTCAATTTTTTTCATAAAAAGTATCACAACTTTTCATCTACATTCAATCCGGCCGAATAATCCATACGGTTTACGTTTTTTCTCTTTTGAAGACTGGCGGAGAGGGCTTGCTTGTAGGTTCCATTACCTTTTAGTTGTTGACATGAATTTGTACTTTAATTCCTAGGAATTGAGATAAGTTGTTTGGTTGCACATGGTAATTAGAAAAACATTGGATTTAAGGAGGAAATTACAAGTTAACTAGATTCCCTAAGGTGATAAATTTCCCACATTATGGAGGAACTTAAAATTCCTAGGAAAGAAATTTCCATGAAATTTTATTAAACAAACAACCCTAAAAAGTTACAATTCCCATCAACTTCGCTTTGGATAGATAACCAAACAAGCTCTAATAAGTTTCTAACTTCTGAATCTCGAATGTGTTACTGTAGTGGTTACTAGCTAGCTAATCATGTAGTTTATTTGTCCGGAAGTGAAACAATGGCGGCACAAGCTAGCTAGTAAATCATTCCATGCAACTCATAGTCGGATCGTCGCGAGTCATGTGGGTGACAATCATCGTCTTTCAACAACAATCGCATTTCACATGGACCCATATCCACTTCTAAACTTCGAAAGTTCGAAGAGTTACCCTGGCCTAAAGGCTAAAGCCTTAATAATCTTTGTGCTAACCTTGTTTTTTTCTTTTCAGGCATACCACACAAAATGCAGGCATGCATTGTGGACCACTCATCTTTTTTTCTTTCCATTTTTCTTAAGAAAAACAATACTCGGCCATCTTCCCCATCCCTTCTCGGGCCGATACCTTGGACGGACTCCCCTCTCTCCCATCCCCTCTCGGGCCGACTCTCGACCACCCTTCCACCGTCCTACCATACCCTCCCGTCCTCTTTACCGCCCTAACCTCCTATCTGTCACCACAGGTTTTCCAATCCGTCATGACGGATAATAAAGTGGTCATCACAAATATTAAAAATTGTCGTCACGGATATTAAAAATTCTCGGTCGTGACGGATAATAACGTCTCTTAACACAGATAAAACGAGTGGTCCACAATGCATGCCTGAATTTTTTGTCTTATGCCTGAAAAAAAAACAAGGTTAGCACATTCATTGAAAGCCTTAATTAAACCTCCAACTTTAAATTGATTAGTTCTTAGCCTCCAAATTTTAATTATTTTATTACTCAATTGCTTATCAAATCCTTTTCATTATCGAGTTCTTATGAAACTAGCTAATGAGATTTTGTCTATGACATATGAATAATGATTATTAAATATTAAAATCATAATTTCTTATACTCACAAAGTATGAGTCAGACTGAATTGAACTTACTTGTGTTGAAAAGAATGGAAAATAGTATCGCGCGCCTTAGTGATCCATCAATTATTCACCGACAAATTATATCATACATCCGGGTGTACATATATAGTACTATAGTAGCATACACACTTGTTTATATTTAGGTAAATAAATATTGGGCTTTATGATAAGACTTATATGAAAGATCAATGTAGGGGTACCTAACACCTATACCCTGGTATACCATTTCCAAATTCTTACTCACCATTTTCTAACCCGTTCGATAAATGAACCTGGTGATATAATAATGTACACAAGACATGTAGGCGTTGTTGTTCAAGTGGAAAGGATGCAGAATTGAACAGTCCTAGGCTGGCTGGCTGGCTACTGGGGGAGAAAGGAAATTAAAAAGTTTAATTGAAAAGGGGTATTAGCCTATTAGGACGGGTGAGTGGTGACTACTGACTACTATGCATAACTGTTGTCTTTTTTATTTTTATTTTTTGGGTGTACTTGCATATTTTATTGTGGAGCATTAACTAAATTATTTTTCACAAAAAAGAAAATAAAAAGAAAGTCCTAAGTAATCATGAATTGGCAAAAGACATAAAGAGACTGAGTCAGTCGCACAGTCTTAAGGCCTTAAATCCCCAAAGTCGACAGCAATTTAGAGTTTGCAGCTGTCGGATCCCTCTCTCTTTCCTCTCCTCTCCTTTCATAAACCTCTTGTTTATTCTCTACAAATTCAACCGAAAAAACTTGCAACCCCTCCTCTATAGCTACAGCTAAAAGCCTATAACGATATCTTCTCCCACGTAATATACTATACTATACTGACTTTGAAGGGGTAGCAGCAGCTAGCTTTGGATATATATCATCAGAGTTGAGGGGCCAAAAGTGGGGAGGTGAAAGCAGCAGCAGCAGGGTGATGATGACAGTCAAGGGGCAGTCGTTTTCAAGTGTTGGAAACAAGCTTTAAGGAAATTCAATTTCACCAACTAATTCGAGGGAATTCAATTATTACCATACGGCCGTTTGGGCATATCAAGATCATACTACAGCTAGCTTGATCATCATCCATCATATAGCTTATTACTAGCTAGTACCATCATCACATACATATAAATTAAGTTATTATACGACGACATGGCTAATTACCAAGGGCAAATACAACATCATCATCATCAGCAGCAGCATCAATACCGATCACCCTTTGGTGATACCACTTACACAAAGGTCTTTGTTGGAGGCTTAGCATGGGAGACTCCCACCGATAAGATGAGGGCTTATTTTGAGCAGTTTGGCGACATCCTTGAAGCTGTCATTATTTGTGATAAACTCACCGGAAAGTCCAAAGGCTATGGCTTTGTAAGTTCTTTCTTTCTTTTATACTTCTTTTCGCCTGCCCTAGTTGTATTAAGCCCCCCTTTCCTTATTAACTTCGCTTTACTAATAATTAAGGATGATGTATGTATTGTATCATGTAGGTAACGTTTAGGGACCCTGCAGCCGCTTCCCGGGCTTGCGTAGACGCGAACCCTATGATCGATGGACGACGTGCCAATTGTAACATTGCTTCCTTCGGTCGCCCCAAGCCTTCACCACCAAGAGGTACGTTCAGCCCTACTTAATTAATAATAAAGTCAAACTGATTAATTTCATCATCGATCATACAATTATACAATTGTTTGTCACCAGGAGCAGCTAGCATATACACGAATTTCCTCTCTTAATTACTTTGAATTGAATATTTATATGCTGATATGGTTTGAGCTTATCAATAGAGTACATGTATATGTATTGCAGGTAGAAATCCAGGAGGAGTAGCACAAGGCCAATCATCATCGTCTTCGTCATTTAATAGTGGAATGCCAACACCGCAACAGACAGCACCACCAACATACTTTTATCAACCTTATGGGTCAGTACCTTTTCTTTTCCTACATTTTCTTGGTGCTGTGGGTGATGAAAATATAAGAATGTGTAACCCAATCATATGACGACGGAGGTACGCTATTCTTATTGTCAAGGAGGATAACATGCAATTTAATGCATATATTGTCAATAACATTATGGAAAAGAAGTACGGAGTAGATGGAAATAAAAGAACTAGGAGAAATTGCAGTCTATGAGAAGTTTTTCTCTATAAAGAAGTAAATGGGACATATAGGAGTCAAAATTTTAGTAGATATATAGGTGAACCGTTTATAAATGATGCATTTGATTCAAATGTCTTACGCGTAGCATGACATCCACATATGAACATTGATTAGCAAAAAATGAATAGCCAAGCATGTATGATAATATGTACCAGTATCACCATTGGCACCATATGATAAATATCATGGTGCTGCAATAATAATGGGAGCAGGAGTTGGAGGGCCGCAGTAAGGTTTGATTTGGGTGAAGAAGACAGCTGTTGGGTACATGGACACCCTGTAAAAGCTTTTTACATGCCATCCAATATAGGAGTGAGTAGATGCTCTAACTTTTAGTTTTTCTTGATCTCATGCCAGCATGGCACTTTGGAACAAGGCTGTTGCAATTTCATCAACCGTCATAAATAAATTATAAATTATAGGACTAACTCGTTCCTCCCCAAGGTCAGCTCAGAAGGGCCAAAGAGTGAAAGAGTCAACCACTCAATCAGCATGTATAAATGTATAATGGTTTAATATCTTCGTTATACACTAGGGAGTAGCACTACTATTTCAGAGAAATTTTATCAGACTGGCTGACCAAATCAAAAACTTCATGATAGTTGATGCAGTCTCATGCAGTTCCTTTGTCATAGACTCATAGTACATGCTTACCAATAAGGGGAACAAACTAACCTATCCTGGGCTCCGAGTCAAAGAACTCTAGTAAAGGTTAAATTGGAGCATAAATTTTAGATGTCCACACCACTCTCATATCTTTATTTTTTCATGAATCATCTTAGTAGTGTTAGTACAATTATAGGAGTAACTCTTTGTTACTCATACAGTTTGTACACTATAACTCCTTGCATTGGTTTAACCCCGAAAAGATAATGACAGTCAATGGTTGAATTTCTGCTACTTATTGGCAAATGCACTTTCTTTCCTTCGGCTAACAACCTGCATGCATTTCAAATTTTGCAAAAGGGGTATCAGATTTGCACTGTGTCTCAAAGTGCCATGAGTGATAGTCAACCCCTCTTCTTTTAGTGTTTAATACAGTAAATGCAGAATGGTCCACAGGACTAATTTTAGTGAGGTTTCTACATAATGTTAGGAGGGTAAGCATTCCATTATAAGTAGATTATTCTTGAATGGAAAGATATTCAATATCTTGTATCTGCGCTATATGTTCTTCTCAAATAGCCCTTCTTTATCATGCAGGTATCCAGCTTACACTCCCTACGGTTACCAAGTAAGCTTCTTCATACATTCTCAAATTTGAAGTACATACTAGTAATGCTCCATTCTTTAGACATAATCTGTATTAAATTGAACTTAATTCTAGTCACAAGTTGCGAAAAACTCTTAACTTAATGCATGTAGATCATTTGCATAGTATCGATGAGATTTTACATTTTAGTCGAGCAAATTATACAAAAATCAAACTCGTATAAGTAGGCTTGAGATCCGAATTCCCTCCCATATATACTACTAAAATCAAACTCATATAAAATAGCTAAAGATCGCTTCCTTAAAAATACCATGGCTATTGTTTGTAGTATCATTTTATTGAAAGTGATGTATTGTTTTCATGTTCATTTGAAGTTATGTTTGGTTCTCGACAACATGGCTTTAAAACGAATTTTGACATAATATTGTAGCCTCACATTAGGTGAAATTGGCAATAGTATTTGTCTTATTGCTAAGATATGGCCCTCTAAGTTATAAAGAGGTCATATGATGGTCTGATGGATAGAGATGTACACAGCATATGAATCAATGAATGCCTCATGCCAGCTAGTGATGACAAGAATATATGAAGTGACAAAGCCGAGTTGGCTGTTTGGTCTAGGATTTACAACTCAACACTTTGAGTTATGGGGTTAGAAGTTAGAATGACCTCTCTTTTCTGTTTAGCGGTTCTGTTTCACCTCCTTTTTACATGCTAAAATTGTTTTTTTTTTTTTAATTTATTGAGTTATTGTGTATATATGCAGGGAGTATACAACCAACAATTGCAGCAATCGCAATACTACGCAGCAGCAGCTGCAGCTCAATTCTATGGTGGGGCCTCGTCGTCTTCAACTCCCTTGGGGGGTCCCATCTATTATTTGCCCAATTCAAGAACAGGCTTATCATCTACAGCCCCGGCGCAACGTGTCTCCGGACACTCCTATGTTTACTATCCGCAGATGGATGCACCCTTAACTCCATTTCCTAATCCTGCTGCTCCTGCTTTTCCCTCTGCCAGGCAGCTAGTTCCCTCTTCCTCTTCTTCAGGTACTTAACAAACGAACGACCTTTTATTTTCCCGCGGTTGTGTGGATCATGTAACAGTGACTATTTAGCGTGTTCACTAATCACTAAGCTACACTACTTGAATTAATATACAGGAACTCGTAGGATAGGTAATAGGTTACTGTTTGAGCTGAATGGCAACTTTATCTGATGCATAGGCAGCTACACATTTTGACAGTTTTAGAAACGTTCAAGGGAATTAAACCATGCAGTGTGTGCCACAAATGCTATTAGTACACGGTTATACTACTAACTATTTCATTATCCTAATACATTATACATGGTAATATGATTTAGTACTTATACATGAGAAATATGTCCTACGTTAGTTCTTTGTACTTCACCACCAATGCAAATTGTGTAGTCTGACTTTGCCGGGGACCATGAGAGCCCAATTGATGTGGACTAAAAGAATCCCACTTTTGGTAACCTGGTAGCCATGACTTGATTCCTGCAATGGCTCAAAGCTCCCCCTTAAGAATTAACTCCTTGGCAGTTGGCAGTGTGGAGGTTTCTAAGAAGTTAATGGGCTTTCTCTTATTTCAAGCCCCAAAATAAGACTACACTGTGTCCTTCTTTGTACATGTACGGGAAAACTAGGCCTGTTTGGCCCACCACCATGTCTTTTTGATGCTGTCTTACTGGCATTGTTTCCTGCTTTGCAAATTATGAGAAAAGGAAGCCCCCCCTCTGAGTCTGCGACACTGCAAACTCTGCAATGGCTTTGGTGAAAGCTAGATTCACCTTACAAGTAAATCTTCAAGTTCCAACCTCAGAATTCAGATATCTATAATAACTCTCAAAAAATTTCTTTCACTTCAAGGTGGGCGTGGACCCACCAGTCCTATATAATAATCTTGTTGATAAGCATTTCTGAAAGTCCTAATTCCTAACTAATAGTCAACTATCTTTTGGTTCACATGATTAATAGAGCTAATTCATTGACCTAGCAAGGTCAACCCTCAAACTTGTCAAACCCTTGGTGCGGATAGTAAGCCAAATGTGTCTTGTATCTTGGAGTATTCTCTTTGGTGTAAAAAGAGGAACATAGCTTAAATTGGATTCAAATATGACTTATTGGTGCTCAACAACTGATAACATGATCGACATAACATTTTCTGTCTAATCTATTTTGTTTCTATTGCCAAGTTTTGATCACTCGTGGGAGTCCTGATGGTAAAATGTGTTATAATGTCTACCTGTAGGAGAACCACAGGCTCCAGAAAGCACTTCACCCGAGGCAGATGCAGTGGTGATCCATTCAGAGGGTCCGAGCACTACTTGACCACACCAAGATGATGATTACAACAATTGTACAATCTTTTAACAAAATTCATGCTTCCAACCAACAAAACCAATTTTTTTCCTCCATAACCAACTCTATTTAATTTCCACGGTCCAAAGCTGTCAGCAGCTCAGGTGACAGACTAATGGAGCTTCAGAGAAGTATCTGATCACTCTTGGCAGCAATGGGCAGCACTGAACTTCATCAACTGTCACTACTACCGTCTGCAGCTCCTTTATTATGCTTTTTTTATATAAAAAAAATCTTATCTTATATATTCTTTTCTCTCCTAATGATTCTTTGTGAAATATTCTTTTCTATTTTTCCTTCTGATTATGTTATTATATATTCAAGCACAAAAGCTTAACTTCTTTTCACTAATGTATGAAAGACAAACCCTCTTAATAAAGAAATTTTGTTCAGTTTCTATGACTCAAGTCGAATGGTTTTTATACTTGCTGAAGTTTCTACTCGAAATGCCTATTGTTTTGTACTTTCCAGTCACGAACCACCAGATACGCTAATCTGGTTAACACAGTTTTACTTAAGTTTGGGCAGCAGCTCGCATTCAAGTTACACTGTTACTCAATGAGTCCATCTGATTTAGAAACTGAAGCTGTGCTCTGAACTTTGTAGTCCACTAGCAAAACACACACTAACCTTGCTTTTATTCCTGCTTCACTCCTCCATATATGCTCTGACAAACTTAGTTCTATGCAACAGTGGCTTATCAGAAGACACCTAAGACATACTGCTACTGTTGCATATCTAGTTTATTAATTCTGTGCGCTTGATGTAGGATGTCGAACACGTAACTCATTCTTGTCAATTGCAGTTTTATCGATATGTACAAAAGAAAATAACATATCCAAACATAGACAATCCAATTGAACTACACGAAGTATTTAGACTTCCGCCAGTGCAGTTATTTCGACGCCAATGCCCATCTGTTGCGAGCTGTAGCAGAGGCACCTTTAGTCTTCAATTTTATTATCATGTGTCGACATAAGCTGCACTTGCTTGTGGCTTCAACAAGGATTGGGTTTACTCTACGCAGATGCACAAGCAGAATTGTGTTTATCGGAATAGAAATTAAATAAGGGCGGCCCACAAAAGAAAAAGTTGAACCCAAAATTATAAGCTGATGATCGCAAGCTGCCCAACCTCCTCTGTCTCCCTGCTAGTAAGGTGCATGCTCTCCTTTTCCTTCACCAACTCTTTCTTGGTATGATGCACTATACAATCTTTATATTGCTGCATATGACCATGCGTTCTGTAGTGAGAATTTGCCATAACTAAGGGCCTTTGGGCCACCAAATTTAAGACACTTCACTTTCGAATCCAATACCAGGAAAACACAACACACAGAAGAGATTGAAAGTAGCTTACCACAAAAAGATATAATTGATAAAAACCTCCAAAGGTTGTTTTCTTCAAGAAGATTCATACTCCAGCTTCCTACCTAATGTGCCACCTGAAAATCTTCCACTATTCATTTTACCGTTAGCACGCATGATCAGATAATAAATTGAGTCACACTAAAGTAAACCTAGCTTCCATATAAATAGGACCTATGAATCTATCAGCTACTCATGCATGCTATAGACTTCATAGTCTAGCGTTAGCTAGCATTTTTATAGCATGAATCTCATGATGAAAGCAGTTACTGGATTCACTTTCACATACTCTGCTAGTGCTTTAAGTAACAACGAGGGTGACAAAATTATTGAGCCACTCAAACTATTTCCAGACAAAGCTGATAGCTGCTTGGTGGAGGACTCGAGTGTTACTAAGAAGTCCAACGTTGTTCAAGACGAGGATAATGGTGTAACAGTGGCCTTACACATTGGGCTACCAGATCATAGTCGGTCCGACAATGGGAAGGGATGTGAAAATAAGGGCAAATATGAGGGTTATAACCACTATTGGATACCAAGTGCGGTTCAAATTCTTGTTGGTTTCACACACTTCTCTTGCCATCTATGCGATAAAACTTTCAATCGTTACAATAACCTACAGGTACATTTTGTCAATCTTTCATTCCCTTGTATGACGAGGCATGTTCCACACTATTATATTTTGCTAATGGCTTGCAATTTTTTCTGTTTACACTCAATGTGATATATACTCAGATATAGCGACAAATCGGCTTCAGCCTTGTTTTCACAGTTCACCCGTGTAGGTCTCTTCCTGTATATATCTTACTTGAAAACACAACGATTGTCTGAAGCTTATTTCTTCTTAGCCTAATACTTCAGGTTAACGTATGCCATTAGCATTACCTCAAAAATAAGCAAGGAGTGCATGATTGAAGAAACTATATACTCTCAACAAACTATAAGCCACATATTGCTGAAAAGAAGCAAAAGTTAATGTCTGATGCTAGATGGCCTCGATCCTTAGACTATAAACCAAATCTGTGAATGTTCTTAGTAAAATAGTAGCACTAATGGTTAATGCTGTACATATCAATTACTCAAAGCTGGAACTAAGTCTTTCAGAAGCCCCAAAAAACTAAAACCGCCACACCTATATTCAATCTGAGTTTTTTTGTGTTGGGTCAGATGCATATGTGGGGGCACGGATCACAGTACCGAAAAGGTCCAGACTCGTTAAAAGGAACACAACCAAGAGCCATACTTAACGTGCCATGCTACTGCTGCGAGGAAGGGTGCAAGAACAACATAAACCACCCAAAAGCCAAGCCATTGAAGGATTTCAGGACGCTGCAGACTCACTACAAGCGCAAGCATGGCCTCAAGCCTTTCACTTGCCGCAAGTGTGGCAAATCATTGGCTGTCAAGGGCGATTGGCGAACACACGAGAAGAACTGCGGCAAGCGTTGGCTTTGCCTTTGTGGCTCTGACTTCAAGCACAAGCGGTCTCTTAAGGATCATATAAAGGCTTTTGGCTCTGGCCATGCCCCCTTTCCCCCTGCCTTTGATGGCATTCATCTTCTTTAAGTTCATTCAGTTGGTCTATCTCAAAATACATGATAATATAGTATGCCTTACATCTTAATTTGAGCTTTTTCATAAAAATACTACTCCATAAAGTAAACCCATAACATATTGAGAGGCATTTTCACGGTTCTATTATTCATATTATGCAATTCACTGTTGGACACCTTTTCATAAATTTTTGGCAGATCAAAGGTACTTCATTACTAATAGAAAGAGATACCAGGAGGAGGATTCATCGCTCCTCAAATTTATTCTTTCAAACAAATTACAGGCTTCAAATACAAGACCGTTCATCAGAGATAAAAAGGAAAAATATAAAAAGTAGAGGGAAATCAACACTGTGAAGTGATCAACTTGACAATGTCAGTGTATCGCTGACTTTGAAGCCAAATTGATCTAACATTTCCATGAAATATATCAATTGTTGCGGTGTTGCAGAGGAAGAAGCACTTCGTTGATTAAATTTTCAAACTCCAAGTAGGCTGGACCGCTTGGACGTGCTGTTGCTTCTTCAGCTAACCGCTTATACTCGATAACATTTTTTGTCATTTCCTTGCCCTTTTCTCCCTCCATAAGCTCTCTCACCTGCTTCTCGACCTGGTCCCTTCGAACATCGCTGTCAATCTCCATGCCAATTCCCCATTTTTCGAAACTAAACCAACAGTTGGTCTGTTGTTCTGCAAAGAACGGCCAGCAAAGTATAGGCACGCCACTGCATATTGTATCAAGTGTCGAGTTCCATCCGCAGTGTGTTAAGAACGCACCCACTGACGGATGGTTTAGTACTGTCTCCTGATCGCACCAGCTAGTAATTAGCCCTCTATCTTTTGTCTCGGCGAAGAATTCTGGTGGTATGATGGCAGAATCACCCGTGACAATATCGGGTCTTAGTATCCACAAGAAGGGATGCTTGCTATTTGCAAGACCCCATGCAAATTCAAGAAGATTTTCATTTGTCATTGTGGTTATACTACCATAACTGACATAGACAACAGATTTCGGCTTATGTGAATCTAGCCATTGCAGACATTGGGAGTCCTCCTTCCAGAGATTAGATCCCAAGGACCTAACAGGACTATCTGCTGGTAGATATTTAAGCTGCAGCTCTAAAGGTCCAATGTTGTACATAGGACCTACCATTTTTGAGATTTCCACAAGGACATCATGCTCAAGCCCATGGAAAGAGTTGAAAATAATTGGTGCTTTAGATTCAGCTGCCCGACTTACAGCCAACATTAGGAAATTGAACATTATATCATCTTTGTCAGTGGTCCTGATAAAGCTTGGAATGTATTTCAGCTGAATACCTTTCAAAATGCTAGGCACTGAATCAATGACCGTATCCAAAGAGCCATCTGTTAGGAATGTGGACTCTGCACAAAAGAAACAAAACTAAATTAGCTCTAGACTACTCTAAGAAGCTAAGGTCTCTTTTTTCAGAGTCAAATCAGTAAATGTCAGATTGAAGTACATGCTGCATGGAGATTTTCTTCCACTTAACTATTTTACTTGTCAGATCTTGCATTAAGTGACTACAGAAAACAGAACATAGTGAATTAAGATACATACCTTTGAAGGGTACAATGCCCTCGTCGAGGAGTGGGCGATACTGAGAATAACCAAGGTATCCGCAAGCACTTGCAGTCCATAGGATGACCAAGGGAAGCCCAAGCTGTTGGGCTGCATCATGGGTGAAAGGCATGACTGCATCAGAGAGGATAAGTGTGACCGGGGGTGAACCTGAAGAAGGATCATTAAGCTTGTGGACAAGCTCCTTGAAGGGTCCAAGGGAGTGTATCATAATGGAATGGCATAACGAGGGAATGTCTTGGGTAGCATCAGCGTCGGAGGGTGGTAGCCCATCAGGGATGGCCTCGAATCGGAAGGATGGAATCCCACCAAGGGAGTCGGGACCCCTTGATCGGAGCAAGCGACGATGGTTGTATTCAGTATTGACAAAGGTTATGTGAAAGCCTTTATGGTTAAGTAACTTGGCTAGTTTGAGCATAGGTCTCACATGGCCTTGTGCCGGGTATGGCACCAACACTGCGTGTGGCTTTGGAGGCCTATCTTGCTCAGTCATGCTACCGATTGCGCTTCTCTGGTTGCTTTGCTGTAGCTTGTCTTTCAGTAATAAATTTATCAGTGTGTCAGCGTGTGCTTTCACTACCAAGCATAGCTCCAGATATATAGGAGCAAAGTCACAGGCCCGTTATCAATATAGACATACTTTATTGAGATAACAACAAACTCATCATGCTTCATTCACATAATTGCGAGAACCGATGATCATACATTAATGATGAAGATTCACCAATAAATATTCCTTAAACTAATGCCACTGGTCGATCGGTCGAAGTACTACGGGACTTGGCTGGCTGACAAATTAATCGGTTCTAGTATCAGGAATACTCTAAAAAAACACTAATCAGAGCTTAGTTGTATCATTGACTTATTTGGATAATTAATCAATGACATGTGACATACAAAGGAATCTCGATGTCCTTTAGTGTTAACAATTGTTAACGGACATCAGAAAGAGGTTTAGTGATCTGGTGTTTACAACTTCCAGCAGGAGAGAGATTACCGAGAACACATATGATAGCCTCATGATTGACACAAAATAATTCTTTATTCAAATCATTGCGAGATTGAGGATCTTAATGACGAAGATCCAACTAGTTTCTAAAACTAAAGCCACTTTGATTATTAAAGTACTCATTTTGCCAACTAATCAATTAGGACTTCCTAAAACACTTGAGAAAGTTATGAGAGTGATCGATTGAGTCACGAATCGGAATCAAATAATACCACTCTCCCTTATCTCTTATGTAGAAAGTATTCATGAAAATTGATCAAAGAAGTGACACTCACCTAGGTCATCTTAGATACCTGACTTCTCACTTGACGTTGGTAGTGTAACTTCCTACAAAGCCGATTCCTGTATTATTTCTGAGGGCAAACAATTCAAAAATTCATACTTCCCATTATTATACATTTCCATCAGTTATAATACTAACCAAACTATGAATTTTTGCCATCAGTTGACCAATGCAGATTTTATTTATTTATTGATCGTGGCTCGTAACTAAAACAGTAGATGTTGGAGGTCTCAAAAATAAAGGTCGATTTTTTATTTAGGGCCTGGATGAGTGTTATTACAAGGAATTTAACGGAAACCCATCAACGAACTAGAACATCAGGCACAATATACAAAACAAGACAATAGAAATTTCCGATCAAAGATGAGAGAAAAAGAAATAGAATCCGTCCTTATTTAATTGAGCATTTTATGAATGAATTATCTCATCAATAAACTTGTTAAGATTGACGAAAGAAGACCCATTCGGACTAGCAGTAGCTTCTTCGGCTAACTTTTTCCAGCGGAGGGCATTTTTCTTCATCTCCTTGCCCTTTTCACCATTGGCCAACTCGCAAACTTGCTTCTCAACCTCGTCCCTAGTGACATTGCTAGTGATCTCCATGCCATTGCCCCATTTGTGGCAACAAAACCAACAGTTAGTTTGTTGTTCTGCGAAGAATGGCCAACATAGCATTGGCACCCCAGCAATGATGCTTTCCATTGTTGAATTCCATCCGTTATGGGTTAAGAAAGCGCAAATAGATGGGTGCTTCAACACTTTTCCTTGGTCACACCAATCAGCTAATAAACTTCTGCCTTTGGTTTTGGCAATAAATTCCTCGGATATGATCAATGAATCTCCGGTAACAAGGTTGTCCCGAATAATCCATAGGAATGGCTGCTCGCTGTTTGCAAGTCCCCATCCAAATTCAATAAGCTGATCAACCGTCATAGTAGTAGTGCTTCCGAAATTGACATACATAACAGAGTTCGGCTTTTGCAAGTCTAGCCATTCTAGGCAGTGTGTATCTTTCTTCCATAAGTTTGTGTCGAGGGACACAATATCTTGATGTTCTTGAATAATTTGATCCAGCTGAAGTTGCAAAGGTCCAATAGGAAACACTGGACCGGCAACAGTCGAGATTGCCTCGAGAACATCGTGCTCCAGGGCATCGTACGTGTTCAAAATTATTGGTCTAGTAGGATCTTCAAGAGCCTTTGCTGCTGATACTTTACAAAAACGGAAAAGGATGTCTTCTTCGTCCGTTGTTCTCATAAAAGATGGAAGATATTTCAAAGGTATGCCTTCCATACCAGGAATCCAATCAATCACCTCGTCTAAGGTTCCATCCGTAGTGAAACAAGCATCTGTAATACTCGAAATTATTATATGCGTTAGAAGTTAGAACCACTCAAACCGGCCATTTGTTGGTTAAAAAAAAAGGGATTTTGCGGTATTTTTTTTAATCCGGCAAAGGGGGACTCCCAAACGCACAGTCATCTGGTGAACAAGTTATAACTTATTTATTAGTGGATCAACACCTCTTAGGTGGATTTCGTAGTAGTTTAAAGTTTAAACTACTCGTGATTTGTGAATAATATTTTATCTTGCGATATTCGCCATTTGTCCGGCCATTTATGTAGCAATACTGCTAGATACAATCCAGCTTTGGTGTCCCAAACGGTGTACCACTCCAATCTCATTCTTTCATGATTGTTAATTCATTCTCTTTTAATGCAATGAGCAACTATGAAGGGTTGAGATTGGAGTGTCACACAGATTGATACACCATTATTTTGGGAAACCAAAGTTGGACTGCCCATCTAGATGGGACAAGACTCATTCCAACTTTGGTGTCCCAGATTGGTACACCAATCTGTGTGCCACTGCAATCTCAACCGTTTATAGTTTCTTATTGCATTAAAAGAAAATGAATTAACAAATCACGAAAGGATGAGATTGGAGTGTTACACCGTTTAGGACACCAAAGCCAGATTAGGACTAGACTGAGATTGTTGTCCGGTCATTTATGCTTCCCTTATCAAGTTTTTCGGAGTGGATCTAATAGTGTTACACAAAAAAATTGAAAGGATAATGTCTGGCCCATGTTACTTGACCGACAAAGACATGAATGGTCTTAAATAGAATCCAATGGGTTCAAAATCCATAATTTTCTGGTTTCGTGTTAAGAGTGTATGACGACCTACCTTTTGACAACTTCGTATTATTTCCCACACAACTGAATCAATTGAAAAATATATAGTCCTTGTCACAAAAAACAAGGAGTATAAGGGTTTTGACAAGGACAATTGTCAACGTTTAGATTTGTCCTAGATTTAAGGAGGACCCTTGATTGACTTGTATTTATGAATTTAATTTATTTTTTTTTAAATTCCGAAAAAATACAAAAAAGAAACGAAACTTTTTTTTTTTTTGAAAATTATTATTTTTAATATATACCCAATTCA
>ONZK01000133.1:0-21887 GCA_900322385.1 Pharnaceum exiguum | reverse complement strand
GGGGGGGGGGGGGGGTTACAGTTTACTACAAGAAATAAAATTCAATATGATGACCTCAATCTTTCTTGAAGGTGGACAAAATGTATTCAACATTGCCCCGTACTTCTAAACATTTTATTTTAACAACATAATTATATTGACCAAGGACTCTCACAAACAACAACAACAAACTGAGTATAAATCCCCATTCAATAAGGGTGTCCGGGTGTTATAATATACGCAACCTTACCTCTGTTTAAGAAAACACGTAGGTTGTTTCCAAAGGACTGACAAACAATTAAGCATATCGAACTGAGAATGGATGTATACAAATTAATGACGATTTTCATCCCTTACTCTGAGTGAGGACGGTGTTTATGAGCTTGTCCAAGTTGACATAAGAAGACCCGTTAGGAGCAGTTGCCTCTTGAGCCAAAACTTTCCACTCTAAAATCTTCCTCTTCATCTCTTTTCCTTTCTCTCCTTCTAGCAATTCCTTCACTTGTTTTTCTACATCATCTCTCTTCACATTGGTATCAATCTCCATTCCAAATCCCCATTTTGTGCGGCTAAACCAACAATTAGTTTGTTGCTCCGCAAAGAAAGGCCAACAGATGATAGGCACACCATTACAGATGGTTTCTAGAGTTGAATTCCAGCCACTATGCGTTAAAAATCCACCAATAGCCGGGTGGGCTAACACTTGCTCTTGATTGCACCAACTAGCAATGAAACTTCGGTCTCGAGTCTCTTCCAAGAACTCGGGTGGGAGAACAGTTTCTCCCCTGACTAAATCAGGTCGGGTGATCCATAAGAAGGGCAGCTTGGTATTAGCAAGACCCCAAGCAAATTCAATCAATTGGTCATGTGTCATCACAGTTATGCTACCATAGTTAACATAAACAACTGACCCTGGTGCGTGCTTGTCTAGCCAGCTTAAGCAAGCGGGGTCTTCTTTCCAAAGGTTTGAACTTAATGGTTTGGTCTCTTTGCCTTCGGCCTCTATGGGTTCAAGTATCAATTGCGAAGGGCCAAAGGTGTAAATGGGAGGGAAGTTGGTGGAGAGATATTGAAGGACATCATGCTCTATGGCTTCATATGTATTGATGATAATAGCTGAGGCTCGTTTCTGGTGGTGAATCATTCGTTGTACATAGTGGATGAAAAAGTCATCAGGATCAGTCGTTCTAACAAAACTTGGGATGTCCCTCAATCGGATATCTTTCATGCCTGTTTCCCAGTTTAGATTCTGGTCCACATCACCGTTTGTCATGAAGTTTGGATCTGCATTATTAAACGGTGCAAAGAAAATAAAAAATCACAAACCTACATATTATTATAATTACTTCAAAGCAGCTTCACAATTCACTGTTTCATTGGTTCCTTATATCTCACTTGTATATGACAAAAAGCAAGGTCAAACATCATGAGTTTTACTAACAGAACATTTTAATTTATCTCTTGAATAATGAAAGTTTACCGAGGTTTGGAAAAGAAAAACACTCATTATTACCTTTAAAGGGTGTAACTCCTGACTCAACAAGCTTTTGGTATTGAGCATAGCCCGAAAGGCCACAAGCGCTAGCAGTCCAAAACAGCACTTCTAGAATACCGAACTCCTCAGCAGCGTCAAGAGTGAAAAACATGAGCGAATCTGAAACGATGCAGGTCACGGGTGGCCCGTCGTCCGACTGATTGAGCCGTAGGATGAGGTCCTTGAAGGGCTCCCCGCAGGTCTCCTCAGTCGACGAGCAAAGCTGCTGGATATTCTGGGTAGCGTTACAGTCGTCGGAGGGGGGGAGACCGTCGGGTATGGTCTCGTAACGGAAGGACGGCAGTCCATCAAGGGCATTAGGCCCTCGAGACTTTAACAGCCTTTGGTGGTTGAACTCGGTATTTACGAAAGTTATGTGAAAACCTTTGGAGTGAAGGATCTTTGCAACTTTTAACATTGGGGTTACGTGACCCTGTGCGGGGTATGGTACGCAAACTGCGTGTGGTTTTTGGTAGTTTGACCCCATTTTGAAGTTTATGTGATTTGATTGATCAGTTTCTGCACTCTTTACTGGCTACAACCTACAAGTGAGACTGTAAGAGCAAGCACAAGTTTCCTCCGTTGCTACTGCCAGCTTATATAGACGGTGTATTGTGGGAGATTTGAAGGAAGTCAACCATTAGCGGTAACATGGGAGGTAAGTACTTACAACTGTAATGCACATAAACAATTCAGATTAGACACTAACTTCTAACGTGATGATAAATTTACAATCGTCATAATTATTTTTAGCGGGTATTAGTTGTTCATTTTAAAAAAATATACTAAATAATTGACAATGACCCATTGTTGTGCATAAGCTATGGCCTTCACCGGGAGAGCCTTTTTTGTTTCACCCCCAAATCTGTAAAAAGATGATGTAGTATATCGCCCAAATCTACTAAGATGAATATGATATTGAGGATAGGAATGTACCAATTGTTAATAAAAACTTATTTATATAGAATTTATCAGTTAAATTTGCTATCTACTTCTACTATCTATTTTTTCGTTATTAGCTAATTATCAAACAAGGCCTAATCATCATTTCTCAGTGTTCTAATTGGAAAATTGAAAGCTATACTTGGGGAGGTATTTTTTATTTGCTTACGAGTGCGTTGCGAGCAGGTAATTAAGTTACCGATATTTTTTTAAAAAAAGTAATAAGATCCATTAATGGGTAAACATTTCAGACTCGTTGTGAATTAATAGGCACAAGCACTCTAATTTCCACTGTAGAAATTCATCAAGTCTTTGGTACATCGGGTGTATCCGTACACAGGGTGAAAATATTCCTAATGATAAAGAACTGACTAATGGCATGAAAAATGTGACTATGATATTTGTTGAAATGCTTTAAAAAACACACGATGTACATATACACCGAATACCTAAGAATTGAAGGTAGAAATCAGGGTTAAATACCATTGAACTAAGCTAAGTTTGGTAGGCAAACTGTCGATATAGACCACTAAACGCTTGGTAGTTGTGAACTTGTGATACTTGCAAACTTATATTAAATAATGATTTTTTTTTTAATTTTGAAAGCAATCATAGAAGTTGAAGCTTCCTAGCAATTATTCGTAAGCACAGCCTTAACCAATTGGCAATTCTCAGCGGTCAGAATATTTTGCATCATTGCTCGCCAATAACATATAGACACAATATTTTATCATTTTTTGCAAGTGTTTTTTTGTGATTCTTCAACAGTGACATGCGAACTTCTACGAGAAATTGAACCCATACTTTCCAGCCGTAAAAGGCAGCAATAATTTTTATTTACCTCGGGTTCAAGTTTATATTCAAAAAAAACTAACTACATTAACCTTAATAAAATGGAAAAGTTATTGCCAACAAACTCTGCTACTACTAATTATCTCACAATATTTATTGTTTCAAATATTTTTGGTAAATTCTATTCACTTTTTGTACCACGTTGTTGTGCTCGATTCCCTAGATTTTGAGCATTGGGTTCACGTGGCCTTGTGCGGTTGTGCCGGATATGGTAGGCACACCGCCTGCGGCTTTTGCCTCTGTTCTGCAGAGATGAATTCCATTCTCCCGACTCTCTCTCCACCTCCACCGCTGTTTCTCCTCTCCTCTTCACAAAGGTTATGTTTTCACTTCTCATTCTAGTATATTTTTTTTTTCCTTTTGCGTTTGGTTGCTGATGAACACTGACTAGAAGTGATGACCGAGAATATTTGGTATTCAAAACTTATGCGGCTGTCATATTGCGACTTGTTGATTTGACTGATTGGACGTAGGAAGATAACATGAACAATTAGGTAAGCCAAATACTTGGCATCCCAACTTGTGATACCACACTTTTTCTTTTTGATAATGGGGTATGAGTTATTTTCATTAATATAATAGCCATACGGTATTTATATCGGAAAACACCCTAGAACATACTAAATCAACTATATTAATATAAAATTTATCAACAAAACAATTAATTAAAATAGTTAAGCGCGACTCCTTGCTGACTTCGATACATGCCTCTGCATTTTTTGTGGAAGCATAGATCTCCATCGCTAATATTATGATCAACCTTATATCGATCTTCATACTACAAGTTGAATCTTGTATGCACGGTATCCCTAAACTAATACTACTAATCGCACTATAGGCGAAATAAGATTCCCCTTTGGGAAATATAAAACTCCACCAAGGGAGAATAATTTATTCAAACGATCGAAAGAAATACCAAAAAAACTATAATGATGTTATAGGAAAGACAATATTACAGGCCGAGAAGAAGGGTAGAAAGGTATATTTGAGTTATGGTTTATGGGCCAAGGTAGGGGAGGAGAGTGTGATACCTCACTTCTTGCACGAAACGGAAAAGGATAAATTCATATCGCCGTATCATGTGCCATAAGCTCCCTATTTTGTAGGAACTGGAGATCATAGCTCCCTAAATTTGTTGCCACACTAAACAACAAAGATTCAATACTTCTAAAGTTCTAAGCATTAACATGTTTAGACAATTAGGTGAACACTGAACACGTCTCTTTTCTTTTTTGGCTCAGACAAAGGGCCTACTTGTGTAGCATTGCTATGTATTGCTGAAGTTCGTCAATCTCATACTCGAGTGTGGGACATGGTGTTAAACAAATTTCAACATTTCCATCTTTCACTAGGAGGTTCTGATCTCTTGAACTAAGCTGTATGGTCTTGATGAAATTGGACTGAACTGAAAATCCTTGAACTCAACTAAACTATAGTCATAAGTTGTAAAGGTAACTCTTAAATAAAGATGAACCGAATTAAACTAAAAACATGCGGAAAAAAAGTGTTGCAGATCAAATGGCGCTCAGCCCATATAAAAATCTTGAATAATAATCCCCCATACCATCTCCCTTTTGAGGTTCACAAAATTATTGACAAATTCACTCACAACTGGAATTCAACAAGACTCTGAGCTCATAAAATTCTGGATCATGAGTTGCAAGTATTTAAGCAAAGATGTGTAACTTGTTCCATTCCGTGGCTTTTTTCTTCATATCTCTTAAGTAATTATTAGTTGCCTTTTGAGCTAACTTCTTCCATATATAGTTCTATTCATAAAACTGCAGATCATGACTTGCAAGTGTACTTAAACTAAAGATGTGTAAACTACTACACATTCATCTATCTATTTTATTTTGAAGACGGTAATATGTTGCCATGTTGGCAAAGACGTTATCTAAGTTAGTGTAGGAAGATCCATCAGGAGCACTAGTTGCCTTTTGAGCTAACTTCTTCCATTCCATGGCTTTTTTTGGCAAAGAACGGCAGACCGTCAAGGGCATTAGGCCCCCGGGACCGTAACAGACGCTTGTGATTGAACTCTGTATTAACAAAGGTGATATGGATGTTGAAATTTTGATAAGTGCGGAAGTGTGGTGGATACATAATATGTGATGACAATATTCTTTATGATATTTGGAATGTAGTACAATGGTGTAAGGGGGGTATTGTAGTGGTAAGATAAGTACTCCATAAAGGGAGTAATGCTACACATTTACTAAGGTACCTCTAGTGAGTATTTATAGAGGTTGATGTAAGCCTAGGACATTCTAGATAGTGCTAAATAAATGTACACAAATATCTCATAGATTACTCTAGCTTATTCTAGATTTTTCTAAATTTATCTCCAACAATGGAAACCTCTAGAGTGGAGGATTTTGGCCAACTTTAGCATGGGGTTTATGTGGCCTTGTGCTGGGTATGGTATGCACACTGCCTGCGGCTTTTGAGCCATTTCATTAGGACTCTTAACTCTTCAGTTGTTCTTGTTAATTAAAGAGTCTTAGATACAAAGTTTTGGAAGTCGTTCTACCTTAGTTTATAAAGAGTTGGCGATTATCTGCTATCCGATCCTAAAGCATTGGTGGTGGACTGCTGGCTTAGTACATACTACATTGTCGTGTACTCGTGTATGTACGCCAAAAACAAAAACGATATATTACCACCGAAAATCGAAGTAAGCCAAGGAAAGGAAACGGGCCAACGGCACTTGGAAATGAGATTTGGTTGCAATTGCAACATGACAAGAACCGACTTATTTGTTGCCCAAGGACTAATGTGATTTAGAGAACCTGCTCATGGGTCACGTGGCGAAGCCACAGATAGTTTACCTATGGGCCAAAGCCCAAAAAAGACCACGGTTATATTTGCCCAAAAAAGAAAAATCAATTGGAGCCTCGATTGCGACATGCTTTAGTTTTTCCATAATATGTTTGCGTGTTTTTGAAGTGTTAGGTGCTCTCTTCAACCTTGAAGGTTGGGAGCTCAATTATTATTGGTCTTAGGGCCTACCTTTACACCAAAAAAATATATATTATTTCATAACAAAGATGGTATATTATGCTACGTAAACTGGATGTAATGTTTAATTTATCCCAACTCATTACTATAAGTCTATAACCATGTAGGTGCATCTTGCTAGCAAGTTGAGGATTTAAGTTTGTGTCGTAGAAACAAAAAAAATGTACCATCTCAAATGTGTTAAAGTTGTTAAATGTTAATTTTTTCTTTTGATTTTGACAAAAAACATTTTAGTAGTTCGTATTTTTAGTGAAGTTGCGGGAAGTCAATACATCAATACGGCATTACATTTAAGGTCAACCTCGGAATCAACCTCCTCATTTTCTCAAAAAACATATTGCAACCGTAGCTAGTCAAAAAAATTGTTTACAAGAAAACCAAAAAGAACCAATATTTGCGCGTACGTTTTATTGAACACATTAAGAAAAGCACATAGTGGGGAGAGTACATTGCAAACAATATCATCTAGCCCCTCCATTACACCAAAAAAAAAAACAATCATCTCTTTACAAACGGATCAAAAGAGAGCTGGCAATCTCATGTATGCATCGTACGGACTACGGAGTACAAACTTATCACTGCGCCAAAGTCAATTAAATAAATCAAAAAAGCAAATATTACACACCTAAGTACAACGGTGCATGCAAGAGGTGGCCGGTAGCTAAATCAAAAAATTAAAAAGGAAGGTGTACTGTGGGCAGATCATTGGGTACGTTTATAGGCTTAATAATTTAGTTTTGACGGAGGACCTTTGTGATGAGATTTTCCAAGTTTGAGCAGGAAGGAGCATTAGGAGTAGCAATTGCCTGATGAGCCAATTCCTTCCACTTCATTGCTTTTTTCTTCATTTCTTTCCCTTCCTCTCCTTCCATCAACTCTGTCACCTGCCTTTCAACTTCACTTCTCTTAACATTGGTATCAATCTCCATTCCTATACCCCATTTAGTGCAACAAAACCAACTATTTGTCTGTTGCTCAGCGAAAAAAGGCCAACATATCATGGGTATGCCATTGCACATGCTCTCTAAGGTTGAATTCCATCCACTATGCGTCAAAAACCCTCCAATAGCTGGATGGGCCAACACTTGCTCTTGATTGCACCAACTAGCAATTAGTCCCCTGTCTTTGACCTCCTCCGAAAACTCGGGTGGCAGAACCGCAGTATCTCCAGATACCAAATCGGGTCTGGTTATCCACAAAAAGGGAAGCTTTGTATTAGCTAGCCCCCATGCAAATTCTATATACTGATCATTTGTCATCACAGTAATGCTTCCAAAGTTCACGTACACAACTGAGTTGAGCCCATATTTGTCAAGCCACTCCAAACAATGTGGATCCTCTTTCCATAGATTTGACCCAATTGATTTGGTGATTTTGTCGCCGGCCTCAATGCCGTCAAGTAACAGTTGTAAGGGTCCCAAGGTGTAAAGGGGAGGAAAATCAGTGGCAAGAGATTGGAGTACACCATGCTCTAACGCGTCAAATGAGTTAAAAATGATAGCCGAAGCCCGTCTGGAATTATGAACCAATCGAAGGATATAATTGAACATAAGGTCTTCACGATCAGTGGTCCTAACGAAACTTGGCATGTCCTTTAAGCGAATGCCCTCCATCCCTGTTACCCAATCTAGAGCCTTTTCTAGATCACCGTTTGTCATAAAGTTTGGATCTGCAACCACAAATCAACTCAACGTCAAATTTGATATCCTAACTCAAATTTGACATACAATTGAATTCGTTCGCATTACCTTATATAGGAACGTTTGTTTATGAGACCAATTCTAAAATGAGATACCAATAATGTAAAGGTATATATGCCAGCTGACAAGACTACAGTGTAGTCCATGACAAGAATGCAAAATTTTGTAGGGAGTTTCATTTTTCAACCGTTTATTACTAGGCTATGAGATATAGTTTCCCCCTAAATAAGAAAAGCCGATCAGACAACGTCTCCGGAAGCACATGTACCAGTTCCTAATTTCTAACTCTAATGCATTAGGTACATTTGTCCAGAGTACAGTGCGTGGACAATATAATAGCCGTAAGCCGATATTGGGCCGTTTAGAGAATTCATGCCAAAATGGACGCAAAAATGACATAACATTAATACAGTTCTACATGGCCGAACAAAGTTTGGGTACAAGTCTCTACATGGCCCTAGCCGCTATGGCCGTGTACGACTTTTTTTTGCCAATCTCGGACTGTTTTGTTGTTATTCCATCTTTTGGTGAGTAAACTTTTGATTTCTTACTTATAAGATTTGGTGAGTAATACGGTACCTCACCCTATAGTAAGCGCACTAAACGGTAAGAAACTAGCTCATGAGTGGTTTTCATTCACAAGAGTTGGGATTCGAACCTCAACCACTTGTTTAAGGGATTCACAAGAGTTTTTTTTCCATCTTTGGTGAGTTTTGTCCTAGACACTCTTCTTCTTAATTTGAACCAATATTAATTTTAACGGTCCCGCACCAAAGCCAAATATCACTAGAACTAATTTAAACAATAATAAAAAAACGTTTACAATTTTTTTTAAAAAAATAAACTTGAACTAAAAGCTGTAAAATGCTGATTTTGATGACAGTCTCAAAGCTCAATTATTCTCTTTTAATTTTTGTATAAATGACAGTAGCTTAATTGTTATAGTCTTGCCTTGTTACGGTTAAACATGGGCACCAATCATATTGTTTTGGCGGATGGGAAATGACCATTGATGACACAATATGTCACAATATTATTGTGCCATTATATTGTGCGGTCATGCGGATAAACTATGAAAACAGGACTATGTTCGAGCATCAGTTTGTTCCGAATTTATGCTTATTTCAATCGACTAGCCGAACCGATCTGATTCTGAATTGCATAAGGTGATGCGTTAATTGGAATTTTTCCCACTCATGACCAGTGGATCGATCAATTATTGCAGATGAATATTCGTATAACAAATTATTAATAACAATAAGTCAAATTCGAATATAGCAATAAAAAATAGTATAATTTAAAATCTCTAGTTGTACAAAATTTTATGGTAAGTCGTTACTACTCGGAACACATGCTATGATCAACAATTTACGAAAATGTCTCGTGGTTCTATCATGGATGTCATTAAATTCTTGCTTATATTAGTAGAGCATGAACTATCTTTCAATAAAGAGTTTCAAAATAAACCGCATAGTGCTAAGCAAGTACCTTTGAAGGGGAGCGACCCGAGGTCCACAAGCTTTGGGTAGTTTGCATAACCCAATAAACCA
This sequence comes from Pharnaceum exiguum, assembly GCA_900322385.1. Taxonomy (NCBI): domain Eukaryota; kingdom Viridiplantae; phylum Streptophyta; class Magnoliopsida; order Caryophyllales; family Molluginaceae; genus Pharnaceum; species Pharnaceum exiguum. Next base: position 12,309 of record ONZK01000133.1, on the reverse strand, counting down.
CAAGCACTGGCAGTCCAAAGCAACACCTCAGGAAGGCCAAGTTCCTCTGCTGCATCAAGCGTAAAAAACATGGCCCCGTCAGACACTATGCAGCTTACTGGCGGTGCGTCATCTGATTCATTGAGACGCTTAAGTAGCTTCTTGAACGGCTCAAGGCAATTTTTCTCGGTAGAGAAACATAGGTCCGGGATAGACTGCGTTGCATCGGCATCGGTTGGTGGCAGCCCGTCAGAAATGGTCTCAAAGCGGAAGGACGGGAGCCCTTTAAGGGCGTAAGGTCCCCTGGACCTCAACAGGCGATTGTGGTTGTATTCAGTATTGACAAACGTTATGTGGAAGCCTTTTGAGTGTAGGATCTTGGCTAGTTTTAGCATGGGGTTTATGTGGCCCTGTGCTGGGTATGGTATGCACACTGCGTGCGGCTTTTGGCTTAAGGAACCCATAATATAATTTCTCTTCCTTTCTTTTTGTTTCCTTTCTAATGTTCTTGTTCTATACTATGATATGTGCACTGCCTACAGCTTGGTGGAGTCTTGTTTATATAGGGGGGATTTTCTTGAAATGACTCGCGAGTTTCGTTTCGTTGTGGTAACTGGTAAGCTGGTATTATCATTCATACGTATCACAAAATTTAGTTGCATTGCGGAATAAAAAGCGGCGATGTATAGCAAACTCTGAATAATTGTGTACTCTATTATACGGAGTAGTCAACTATGGCACGCAGGCAGTATCTAAATGGTACCTCCCATCCTGTCAGTGTCCTACCGGCCAGTACTAAGCCAAGATGATCTATTACTCCGTAAGTCGTAATTGGTAGAAATGGGGGGACACTTATCTATTTTTAAAAGACGATATATGCAAAGGCACCGCCTTAATCTGCAGCAATCAGCCAAACAACACATCGACCGATACTGTCAATCGATACATGTCGGTCAATTTAACGGACAAATCAAAACCAATAAACCATGTTAGCAAGTCTCTAAAAAAATACCGGATAGAAATGGCTGTAGATATGAATTTTTTGAGTTCACAAAGATATCTGTTCATGTGCATTTTCATAAAAAGAAAAAGAAATGATATTAGCTTTGAGGATAACAGAAAAGCAATAATAGAAGCATGTTGTGTTATTCATCTCAATTAGAGCATATTATTATAAAAAATAATAGATAGAAACAATAAATGAAAGCAATCAAGTTGAAAAAGAAAGTGACGCCAGAACCCGGAATACAGTTAAATAGAGGAAATGATATTCATCTCAATTACGGAGTAGATATTACACGATGGATCGTACCTGTTGATACCAAAATCTGGCGGAACAAAAACATCATGATCACGATGATATGATATTTCGTAAAATGGTGAAAACTTGATACTTTTTTATGTCGAATTATAATTAATTTGTCAATGACATCAGCGATGACACTAACATGACTTTGGTCTAATGTAACTATTTCTTGCTTCAGGCTTTCTGTGCAATTATTTCATTAAACTTCACTAAATTAAATTAATCAATCTTTGTTATACGGTAAAGGTAACTACTCTTGATTATGATTGATTTTTGTTTTCCTTTTTTAAGAAGGTACATGGGAAGTTTGAGCATGATTAAATTGAAGTGATCATGAATGAATATTTTATGGGAAATTGCCCACCTTTTTTTGTCTTGTTTTATTGGTAGGCAAATTGCCCACCTTCTTTTTTTTTTTTTTTTGGTTTTCAAGGAGGAGAAATTCCCACCTTTAGTAGATGGGAAAAAATTGTGTGAACTGGTTTTATATATGAGACTGTCTATTAATAACACATTGATTATATAATAATGACCTCTCACGTACACAATAATGACCCTCTCAACCAGTCTCATAAATGAAACGGGTTCACATAAAAAAAAATCTCTTAGTACATTGGTTTGAAATTGCTATTAGATCCTCTCAATTATCAACAATGGGTATCAGATTGCAGTCATTCATCGTGGTCGTTTTGTGCGACTTCTGCCTTTGCCAGGTTTACATTAGACTTGTGTGAATTCGTTTTATATATAAGATTGGGTATTAATGACCTCTATGGTAGCATAAACGACCCCTCTCACCTAGTCCTATATATAAAACGGTTCAGATTCACACAATTTTTTCTCCATATTGTAATAATATTGAGAAATTATTAGAAAACGCGATAGTGATATTAATACAAGACTTATCGTATAATAAAGATAACATATACTCTCTTTGTTTCAAGTAAACATATGATCCAAGTCAATCCTAAATTACTACAACGATAAATTTATAATGAGTGTTTTATGATATAATTACAACTAACATGTAATATTATTAGATCACATTTCATACATATATAATAGTATTGATCATATGTGTTTTTAGTCGTCAGAAGGTTGTATTTGTATATGTATTTTAGTTGCTATGAATTACCTTACCATGATCTTATATCTAATATATTATTGCGTCATATTTTGTCGTAACTAATATTTAAAAGTGACGTAACGAATTGAATAATATTTACAAGAAGTGACGGGTGAAATTAACCAGACGCGTCCTAAAAAAATTACAATAAAAAATAATAAACTCTTCTATAAATAATTATATGTATTATAAAAATTAAAAAAAAAACATTTGTAATTAAAAGTAAGAAAATCAATATTTGTCAACAATGGGCAAGGCAACTATTTATGGTCCACTAAAAATGGTGTCTTGGACCATATGCTTAGATATCGTTTGGTTAGACATGGGATTCTAATTCCAATTGCTAGTGTTTACCATGAATTATTAATACTTCTTAGGTATTGGGCAATATTGTTTAGTCAACATGAGAAATAGTATTTATTCCGCCCTCTTATGTCTGTACAAGTTACCTTGACAAGGGTGGGTTAGAAAATTCCTCCATTTTGGAGGAATTTAGGGCTCATTTGGTTGATCACGAGATTCTAATTCATATGGGAATTATAGGATGATGGGAATTGTAAAATGATGGAAAAATACAAAAGTTGTTTGGTTATATTATGGAAATTTAGACCCCTTAAGAAAGTTACATTATATAACTTGTGAATGTAATAATTAAGTTAATCTCGATATATCCATCCATAGTTATTGATATATCATTGGAAAAATTTTACCATATAGTTTTTATAAACGTATAATATTGATAAGATTTTTGATAAGGGATTGAGTGTCAAAACAATCAAACAAAAAGTTCATATTTTTCAATTCAATTCAATTAGTAAAATTTCAGCTCTAACGAATGAGCCCATACAAACACATCTTTTATGTTATAATAATTTTTTGTAAAACCATACAAATCAACAAACTCATAGTACATTTGGTCGTCTCGTCAGTGAGGACTTTTCATTCAACAAATACTAGCAGTCAAGACATGCAACCTTTATAGACAAATAACAAAATTGAATGAACATGTGTCGTACAATCATCAGGAAAATTTGTGTAAAGCCGTTTTATATATGAAACAAGATTACTAATGTATATAAATGGGTCATTAATGAATAATAACCACTAAGGATTGAACCAACCTTTTATTTCATTTATAACATCGTCTCATATATGAAACAACTTCCGACAAGATTGTTTTTAATGAAAAGTCCTCACCGACGAGACCGTTTTCTTATATATTTTTTTTGGAAACAATCATATGTTATTGAGTACATGAAACCACAGAAGCAGATATTGAATAGGTAATTTTACCCATTATTTTTGGGAGAGGACCTTGGTGACGAGATTTTCCAAATTTGAGCAGGAAGGCCCATTAGGAGCAATAATTGCCTCTCGAGCCAATGCCTTCCACTTCATAGCCTCTTCCTTCATTTGTTTACCTTTATTTCCTCCCATCAACTCTCTTACTTGCCTTTCCACCTCACTTCTTTTGACATTGGTATCAATTTCCATTCCTATACCCCATTTGGTGCAACAAAACCAAGTATTAGTCTGTTGCTCGGCGAAGAAAGGCCAGCATATCATAGGTACTCCACTGCATATGCTCTCTAACGTAGAATTCCATCCACTATGCATTAAAAATCCTCCTACAGCGGGATGTGACAAAACTTGCTCCTGATTGCACCAACTGGCTATCAGTCCCCTATCTTTGGTCTCCTCTAAAAACTCGGGTGGAAGAACCGTTGTTGCTTCTCCGGATACCAAATCAGGTCGGGTAATCCACAAGAAAGGCAGCTTGGTATTGGCAAGCCCCCAGGCGAACTCTCTAAGTTGTTCATTTGACATGACTGTAATACTTCCAAAGTTAACATAAACAACTGAGCTAGGCTCGTATTGATTGAGCCATTCTACGCAACGAGGATCCTCTTTCCATAGATTTGACCCGATTGATTTGGTATCTTTCTTGTTGGCCTCAATGGTGTCAAGTAGCATGTGTAAGGGACCTAAGGTGTAAAGAGGCGGGAAATCGGTTGGTAGAGATTGTAGTGCATCAGTCTCTAATGCATCAAATGAGTTGAAAAGGATTGCCGATGCTCGTTTGCAATGATGAATCACTCGTATGAAAAAATTTAACATTATGTCGTCAGGATCAGTGGTCCTAATGAAGGCTGGAATATCCCTTAGCCGAACATCGTTCATACCTGTCACCCAATCCAGAACCTTCTCTAGATCACCGTTTGTCATGAACTTCTCATCTGGATTCATAAATCATTCATGCACGTAGATCTTAGAAAATTAATCATAGTTGAATCTCAAAACACTAATTGGTTCTTTTCAACAACAACAACAACAATCGAATGCAAATCCCCATTTAATAAGGGTACTCGGGTCAGGATGTACGCAACCATACCCCAAAATAGGGAGGTTGTTTCCGAAGTTACCAATTGTTGGCTTGCTGCATTAAATCATTGACTTCCAACAACTTCATCAAAAATAAAAAGTATTGGAAAATTTTCATAGCCAATTTGTTATAGTCCATAATCATCTAAAACTGAAATATGGAGATAATTTATTTAACTTAATAGTCACTAGACCTACACTAATTGGTGCTTCTGATAATATATTAACCTCTTATGCACAAAAAATTACGTGAACTCTTTCATTTATTGGGTATTAATGATTCATCGAGTAGTTATTAATAACCCTTAGAGTATATTAATAACCACCTCTCACTCAATCTCATATATATAAAACGGGTTAACACAAAATTTCTCACTCGACCTTTAATTTTGGACACCTATCACTTGTCAACCCCAAACGTATTCTCCATGAAATAATAATCCGATCATTACAAACTCATAATCCGAAAATAAAATATATGATGATGTAAGGTGTGTCAGAATTCAAAAAGATTGCATAACTATAAAGTTATTTCCGCAACTTAATATGTTTTGATTACTACTCCATCCCTTTATTTGGGCGCTCCTATTGCCAAGGCAACAGATTATGTTGCCAAGGCAAGTTAATGTTAAGAGACACTAATACCCTTCTAACCTCCTCACTCCACCTTCCTATCTCCACCGGCCTCTTTCTATTTAGTCTTTCGTTCATGGAAAAACACTATAACGAGGAGTCCACTATTCCCATCCTCATCACCCACTTAAAGTAATCAATTTTTCTTTAAATGACAAAACAATCTATCTCTGCTTCAATACTCCAACAATTCTTAAATCTTAAAGTTGATCAAAATATCATCGAATTTGAAATGATCAAATTCTTGACAAAGAATGTATCAGTTGACTTTAATGTCTCCCATTAACAACTACGGTCATGTCTTCTTATGGTCACATTTCCCATTCTTTTCTTTTTTGGAAATTCTTGACAAATGCTAAAGGATCCAAAAATAACAAAAAAAACAAGGGTAGCATAGGTGCGTGGTTTGCCACAATCTGTTCCTTGTAAAATTTAAAAAGTTTTTTCATGAGTTGAGGCAACGAATTTAATCAGATTTAAAATGGAAAATCTAGACATAGGGTTCACATATGTTGCAATTTCGTCAACTTTTGCCAGAGGATGGTGAGGTTCTAGGTTTGTTTCTGAAAATATGAATCTGATTTTCGTGCTATGGGAAGGAGAGAGAGTGGAGTGGGAGTCTTGGGTAGGGAGGGTTGCAGTGGCGGGCCACATTGGTGAGGGCTTGATGGTTAGATTCCAGTGACGGCAAAGCTTGAGGTGTGGGGTTCGGGTGAGCATGCCGCATGCCAGTGGTGGTCGTTCGTTGCATCGCCGTGCCATAGTGATGCTCATTAGACGCGGTGGTATGGAGGAGGTGATTATGGAAGTTTGGGTGGTTGTGGGTCTGTTCAAGCGGTTGTATATTTGGGTCTGGATTGATGTTGAAATGTTGTGGACGGTTGAAGATGTCGACACAATGGGAATAGACGGGAATGAGAGAAAGCACTTGGGAATGGGCTTTCTTTTCGGTAAATTGGACGGAGGGTACTTCTGTCAATTGGAAACAACTTGCCTTGGCAATATAATCTGTTGCCTTGGCAATAGCAACACCCCTTTATTTTTGATGTTCCACTTTGAGTTGTGCACAATATTTAAGAAGGTGAATTGTGTTGGGAGAGTTAATGGAAAAGTGAGAGGACATTGCGAAAGAGAGGGATAGTGAGTTTAGGGAAAAAAAGTAAGGGTAAAATGGTAAAAAAATATGTGTATTAAAGAGAGCTAAACAAAAAAAAAGACCATCTAAAATTAAGCGTAGAACAAGTCGAAAAACAAAAAAAGGGAGTATTATAGCTCATGGGTTATGAGCAAATAACATCACAATGAGTGAAAGAAACGAAAAGAGTATTACAACGACTACCACATAATATCAAACTCTTGTAAACGAAACCATATTTACTTCTGTTTCTAATAAGCTTTCCACTCTGATACTTAATGGAGTTGAATTGAATAGTACTATCTTTGTTTCACAATCTTTTTATAAAATTTCATTTATATTTATTCTATTTTACAATCTTTTTATCAAATTTCATTTATATTTATTTTGTTTCACAAATTTCTTCTTACTTTTTATCCATGTTTGTTTTATTATCTTTTTTCGATTTTTCATTTTTGCTTTATTGTTTATAATGTAATGTACCATTGTACACTTTATCAAAGTGTTTTGCTTTCACCAAATATCACATTAACAAATACGACAAGTTCTTTGTGTCTAATGTGACATTTCAATAATGGCCTGTTTGGTAGTTAGTTTTTTGAAATAGCTTGTTATTCCTTGTCTGATTTGACCAAAATATCAATAAGATTTAAAAATTGTGTTTAATAATAACTTGTTCAGCTATTTTTTTTTTCACCACAATCAATTGCAAATCAAGAAGGTGCTATCCCCTATCAGCTCCAACTAGTTGCCAAACAGCCCAATATATGTGTGCCATAACGTCCAAAGTGATCGAAAAGAAGATTAACGTTAAACAGGGGAGTTTCACTTTTATTTTTACGTTCGGTGGAATTGTTAACTAATCCTCCACTAAGTTCGTTTTTGTAATGCTGTCGTGATTCGTGAACTCGTGATACATGCATATTGCATTCGCAACTTTTTGTTAAACATGTCTATTTCCTCGATTATGTTGATTTCTTTTATATTCTTTTTCGAGGCCTCGAGGGCATGATCATGATCACTTCTAATAGCTTTTACTTTTTTTTCAAGATAAGCAACCATGGTCAAAGTATAACTATCCGAAATTGTAAACGCAACATTCAATTATCCAGACGGATTGAACATGAATTGCCACTGCGCGCTACAGTGCTAATCTATTGCTTACTAATCTACTCCGTATGACTAGCTAGCCTAAAGTCTTTGGTACACCGGGTGAACCGGTACACCATTTGAATTTATGACTAATTACAAAGAGACTGATTGATGACATTAAAAATGTGACTAATGATATATGTAGTAATATTAGTTATAAATCCATAAGGTGCATCCGTACACCGGGTGTACCTAAAAATTGCAGGAGCATCATTATTGGGGTGTGTATATGGTCCTTGTCACAAAAAATAAGGAACATAAAGGCTTTTGACAAGGGTAATTGTCAATCTTTAGATTTGTCCTACTTTAAAGGAGGACCCTTGATTGACTTATATTTATAATTTTTATTTATCTTTTTTTTTACCCAGATAAATATTACACAAAATAATTTTTTTACGTAATTTTTTTTAAATTATTTGTTTGGAAGGCCGTGTTTGGCTGGTACGACCTCTGGATTTCGGAAATTTATTCACATTTTGTACTGACAATAAGACAGTTTTGTAACAACGAAATATGACTTCCATCGAAAATAAACTCACATAACTTGTCGCTACAAAAGTATATTTTCGTAACGATAATAAGTCTTTATACGAGGATTTTAAATATGCACGTTTTCATACTGACGAAAGATGAAAAATGTGATTAAAAATGTCAGAACAAAATAGTATTTAACCTTCAGAACATTATTGTCATAACTAAAACGGTGTAATGTAAGTACAAAGTACTCTATAATTTGTACCGTTTTTGTACCGACAAAATAAATAATTAGTTACGACAAAAAAAACAATTGCGCTCATAACTCATACATTTTGTACTAACAAATACATTACTTAGTCAGTACAAAAGTATCGGTTTTCTAAGTTAACTTACACCCCAAACACGAACTGGGTAGATATTAAAAATAATAATTTTCAAAAAAAAAATAATTCAGATCTTTTTTGATTTTTTTCGAAATTAAAAAAAAAAGATAAATTAAAATCATAAATACAAGTCAATCAAGGATCTCCCTTAAAACTAGGACAAATCCAAAGGTTGGTATTTGTCCTTGTCAAAAGCCTTATGGTCCTTATTTTTTGTGACAAGGACTATATATTTTTCAATCATTATTGGGGATACATAAGTTTCAAACTTCTTTACCAATACAGTACTCATTGGATATATACTTTTTTAAGTGGGTATATCATAAGTCAACAGCCAACTAAACTTGTATACCCAACTACATACAGTGTGCACTCAAAAAAAAACTACATACAGTGTAACTCAGCGCGAAAAATTAAAACCAGGAAATTACAATATAAAAATATTGTGCCTTGGTATAAATCTGAACCAATATTGAGCTAGTTTGAGTTAGGTAAAGGTCATTCCAATTAATCCGCGCTAAAGACATCTTTTTCTTTTTCTTTGAAAAAAATATATACAACTTGGGTACAAATAATGAGCACTACCGTGTACCATGAATATGTAAGTTAAGCTGTTTTTGATGATTGACCGAAACTTATAAAAAATGTCGATTTCCACTACTAATTGAAGTGTCATGAAACTTTGAATTAACAAACGAATCAATACATAGATTGGATGAATCACAATTATGCGAAGCCTTTAAAATAAGACATATATATAGAGTAGAGTGATTAAACAATGCAAAATGTTCATAAAGAAATGCATTTGGAAGCAAGTGCGTAATACCTTTGAAAGGGACCAAGCTGAGCTGAACAAGCTCAGTGTACTGAGCATAACCCAATAATCCACACGCACTAGCAGTCCAAAGCAGCACCTCAGGAATGCCGAGCTCCTCGGCTGCATCAAGTGTAAAAAACATGGCTGCATCAGACACTATGCAGCTTACAGGTGGTAGGTCATTGGACTCTGTGAGACGCTTAAGCAGCTCCTTGAACGGTTCAAGACACTTTTGTTCAGTGTAGTAACAAAGCTCTGGTATCGACTGCGTTGATTCAGCATCAGATTGTGGAAGCCCATCGGGAATTGTCTCGAACCTGAAGGTCATGAGGCCGTCGAGACTCCTTCCGGACCTTAACAAGCGGTTGTGGTTAAACTCAGTATTGACGAAGGTAATGTGGAAGCCTTTTGAGTGCAGGATCTTAGCGAGTTTCAGCATGGGATTTATGTGGCCCTGTGCTGGATATGGTATGCAAACTGCGTGCTGCTGTTTTTCTGACCTTCTCATTCTTTCTTCTCGTTGATTTTCTTGGTTTCACTTCTTAATTAGTGAGTTCTTTAAACTTCTATTGAAGATTAACTTTGTGAAAAAACTGCCTAGAACATACATGGTTGAGTCCTGCTGAGTGTTAAATAGTAAGATTTCAATTGCCACCACTCATGGGTTACGTAACATCATGAATTGAAGATATTTTACCAATATTGATTTGGTTTTTGGATCTCCAATACAATTATACAAGCATGACAAAAATGTCAAAGTCCAAATCCTCTGAAAAATCAAGATTTATAGATATTTTGGATTCAAAGATATTTTGTATAAGAGTAACTTTCTATAGTAATAAAAAGTAATGCTCCTCCCTTTTTTTTTTAGAACCAGTAATCTAAAAATGGTCTGGTACATATATCTTTGAGTATTTTACACTATCAAGTTGTTAAATATTTGAACAAGTAACATCTAATTAATAACCTTCTGTCCAACAAAAAAATAAAAAAATTAGATAACCCTTACTAATACTCAAACCTAGTTTTATCATATTTCCTCTCAAAAAAATGTTCCCTCAATATTTATGGAGACCTCTACGGCTCTACGTAAGCTTTTTGTTATCAGCTAAGTAAGTTTGAGACATATGTCAAGTGTTGTAGCTTTAAAAGCTGATGCAACTGAAAAGTGATCTAACTATATATACACTTGAAAGTGTTCTCACGAGGTAATAGCTAGGTGAGGATCAAAATAAAAGTGCTTTCAAAATTTATATCCAACGAGTGTTAAACAACAGGAAAAATTACCATAACGTACACCATAACAATTGAAGTGTTATCCAAAACACTTTGGGCTTGTTTGGCAAGTAGTAGTTAGTAAGAGTAGTTAGTAGGTTGTAGTTGTAGTAATAGTTTAACTAGTCAAAGTTACTAATGAGCTTGTTTGGTGAAGAGCATTTTCGTGGGCCAAAACTACTCTTGGGGAAATGCTGTTGGCAATAGCATTTGGAGGAAATTGCACTACAAAACTACTAACTGATACCATTGAATGTATCAAACAACTACACCTACTAACTACTAACTGCTCCTGCTAACTACTAACTGCTAACTGTTTCTGCTAACTACTAACTGCTAACTGCTAACTCCCAAACAAGGCCAAATGTGAAAGCACTTTAACCTAAGCAATATTGAACTTCCTTCTAAATCTGTTTGGACTTGGACATACGATGGAGAAAACATGCATGTTACACGGGAGTATAATTTACCTCTAGCTAATTGAATCACTTATTTCTTTTCTACTTTTTTGACGATTCCTCCCTATAATAAATTAAAGTCACTGATATATGCAGGTCATTAGCTCAACTTCCTTCAAAATCATAATCACATAAGCAATCGTTGATCCTACCAAAAGGCGTGTACGCTTGTAAGTCTACATAAATACAATAATATCAAAATCAATTGACTATGAGAGTAGTAAACATCTACTAAACTTAGCTTAATATTTATAATTTTATGAAAATAGATAACTAGGATTATTTTAATGATTTTAATTTCATAATGTGCTTATTTATTGTCAATTTCATATAGCACTTATTTTTGGTCTTTTCTGGAGGTTTCCTTAAGTGTTGTAGCTCAAGGTTAATCATTGTCTGCGATTTATGCATATCGCTGGCCTGAGGGAATTTTTTACATGATAAGAAACGAACAAAGAAGTCCATGCTAATTAAATAGTTCTCGCACATGTAAGTTTAATGGGGTTTCACAACATTAAACCAACCCAATTAAGTTAGTTTCATAATATTGTTTAGGGCATGTTTTGGGATTAAGTCTACATATATTAATGCTGTTATAGTAATGTATAGTAATGTAATTTAGTGTATTTTTTGTCAAAAGCTTGTATCTAATTTTACCTAGATATTTTACAGTTAAATCTTTCAAAATGTAGAGAAAGTGAGAAACAAAATAATAGAAATAAGTTCATCCAATTAAAATGTAACATTTTTAAGATTTGTAATTTGTTGCCCTTTGTCATGCTTTTTCATGCTCATGTGATTTATCTTATTATCTTATACAAGGGCTAATAGCCACACAGGTCATCTGAAGTTGATAACTTGCTTTAATTTGGGCAAACTCTCATAAATTCTTCTGTCTCGTCTTCTGTGAAGTTAGCTGTGCAGGAATCAAGCAAGCTCGTTAATTTTGTGAGAGCGAAATCAGAGCCAACAAAAATGAATGAATATTTTCCCAGATTCTCCCTGCGGATCGTGTCATTGTATCCCGTCTTTTAGCGGACATTGCTAGGCTGACTAACTCGATAGTTTAATTGTTGAAGGAAAGGATACTGTTAGTGTGTTGCTGAGCTGGACGATGAGCTGGCACAAGTTAGTTAGAATCTGTTAGAGTTTGTTAGCTATTTGTAACTGAATGTATATCTGCATG
>ONZK01000132.1:51944-65839 GCA_900322385.1 Pharnaceum exiguum | reverse complement strand
CCCCCCCCCCCCCCCCACCCTTTTTTATTTGTGTATCCAGAATTAAGCACTAGACAAGCTTAACAGATATCCTTACAGAAACTTTATAACTATCGATGCAGAATTGAAGTATGTGCAAGGCTACAACAACCAAAAACATCAGGACATTCACGCTTGACGCTTCAAAGAAAAAGATAAGTAGAACGAGCGAATATGTTTTCTAAATGCCATATACAAATTAAGAAATCAGGAATTGGTGTCAGAGAAACTCGTTACACTTCTTGCGATCAACCTCAATTCAAATTCAAAGTATTTGAAAGAAATACTTACAAGAAAGCAAAGCTCATCATCCAGCCACTTGACAAATGCCACAACATCCTCTATGTCTCGGTAAACAGCGTTGTTTACTTCTCTGATCAATGAATTAACAAACTCTCCTTGAGTCTCAACATCTGCCTTAATCTGCACAAAATGTTTAGCATTGCAGGTCAGCAACAGTAAATACTACAAATCTTGGAAGCGTAGAACACGAAAAGAAAAAGTTATGTCTCATCTTTATTCAAAACTCACAGCAAGCAAATAAGAGGACCGATTTTGGATTTCATCAATCATGCTGCTCTTTACGCCTGCCACATTGGCGGTCTCACATATAACTCCACAATTTGAATCTCTTCGTGTGTCCCTTTTCATCAATGAATGATAGAATTCCACCACTTGTGGGGCACGCTGCACAACTGTTGAGCTTTTTCCTGCTGATAACTTTGGAGGTGGTGGTGGGGGAGGGGGAGGAGGAGGTGTCCTAGAAGATTGAGCTGAGCCTGGTTCACTAGGTCCCGGAGAAACTTCGAATGATGGTCTAGGAGGGGGTGTTGGCACCCTTAAAGCCCTCTTCTCAACATCTGTAGGCACCAGAAGTTTGCTCATTTCGTGCTTTAGGGAGCTCAGCTGGTCTTCCTCCTTAAACTCAATTTCCTTGGAGAACATAAATCCATCAGATTGTCTTCTCTTACTAAACATCAGATCATCATCAGCATTCTTTGATCCACTCATCGAATGTCTTCTCCCCGAGATACTCCCTTCTGAGAGCTCCTCCCATCTCTTATCACATACAGAACGCCCTGAACTCCCAAGGCTTGCAACATCCTCATCAGGCACAGGCCATTTATTTAACTTCTTCGCCACACTCAATCTGGTCGAGCTGTTGCATTCTATCAATTCATCATTTGCACAAGAAACCCCAACCCCAATGGTCGCCTTAGTGTCGGTCGAATAAGGGCTTGGCCCAACTTCAGACTCAGAAGTTGTACAAGAACAAGAATTCCGCAACTCATTGCGCAACTGTGCATTTATCCATCTCAAATAAGCAAGCTCCTCTACCTCACTTAATCTGTTCATCTGTAACCCTTCAACTTGCTTGGACAAATCTTCATTTGTGTGCCTCAACATTGATGCCTCTGCCTTGATCTTCCTGACTACTTCACTCTAAAATTAAAACAACAAGAAACAAAAGTATAAACACAAGCTTACATTGGCCCTTGGAACTTACACCCTTAACACAATATTAGCAACACTATCCACAGGTTTAGCAATTAACAGACAAAACAACAAAAAGTGATGATTAGATCATCAATACAAGTTACCACAGTGCAAAAAGAAATACATATAATCATCAATCAACCAGAATAATACCACCACTAATAAAAAAATCCCACTTTTCTAAGTCTTTTTTTACTCCATCATGGATTTTCTCATATTATAATTTCAAGAACATTTGCAATTATACATCATCAACAACAACAGCAACAACACCTCATGTGCATACGTCCATACTCCATATTACAAACCACAAAAAAAGAACTAATTTTTATTACCAACCAAGATGCCCTTCTTTAGGCCTAAAAAAAAACATGTCCTAACACAAACAACAACAAAATTTTACCAACCAAATATAACACAAACCAAGAAAAACAAAACCAAAAACACAACCATTTTTCGACATGAAAAAACCCGAAAAAAACCAACCTCAGGCGAACTCCCATGATTATTAAAAGCACCAACACCAACAAGCTGCTTCTCAAGAGAATCAACCCTACAAGAAAGATCTCTTTTCTGCAACTGTAACTCCATATTAACTCTCCTTAACTCAACAACTTCCATCTCAACATCCTCATTATTCTTCTTCCCCTTATTTCCAACCACCAACTCCTTCTTCAACCCTTCTTTCTCCTTCTCAAGCACCCCAACTCTCTCAACAACCCTTTTCGCCTCGGTCTTCGTCTCCGATAACTCTGCTTGTAACCTCACTTCTCTGTCCTTGTACTCTTTTAGTAACCCTCTCAAGTTCTCTATCTCCAACACCAAGTTCCTGCTCTGACTCTTACTGTTAACGTTAATGTTATTGTGGGGGTGCACTTGTGTGCATGATAAGTCAGTGATCAAGCCTCTTTTTGGCTTTGTGTTGTGAGAAATGTTGGGCATGTTGGTTAAGTTGTTGTTAGTGTTCAGTGGCTTTGGTTTTAAGCCTCGTACAATGTGGGACCCCCATGAAGAAGAAGATGAAGATGATGGTGGCTTTGTGTTTGTTGAGTTTTCCTTTGGTTTTGGGTGTTTGGGTTTTGTTGTTGTTGTTTGGTTTAAGTCTTTCATTATTTTTGGTGTAAGAAAAAGAGGGAGAGAGAGTGGAGTAAATGGTGTTAGCTGATTAGTGAGTGAGTGAGGTGAAGAGGTGAGGTTAATGGGTTTTGGTTTTGGTTAAGTGAGGAAAGGCATTGTTTCTTGGTTGGAGCTTTTTTGGTTTAGTTGCTTTTTTTTGTTGCTGTGGAAGGTTTGAAATTTGAATGGTGGGAAAGTGAAGAAGGGAAGGAAGGGAGCTTTGAGAAATGAGCAACGGTCGTTTTTGGTGCCCGAAAAGCCTAGCTAGACCGGAAGCCCAAGCGACGCTCCAAATCCCAATCTAATCTAATCTTTTTTTCCTTTCTTTTCTTCTTTTTTTCTCCTTTATTAACAACATTTTTTTAAAAAATGAAACAAGTTACAAAGGGTAAATCAAAACAATAAGTTAACCTAACCAGACAAGAATGTTTTCAGAAGGATAACTTATGTAAAAAAAATTAAATTAATAAGGTAAAATAATCAGTAAAAAATGGTTTTTGTGACAGAATGGATGAAAATTTTGTGTGAACCTGTTTTATATATGCAAACTGAATGTTGATTAACGACTCATCGAGTCGTCATTAGTGAAACCTAGACGGTATGAATTACCATATCTCATATATAAAACGTTCACACAATTTTTTGTGTAGAAGTTTATATCTCGACATAAAATCTCCGTAACTTTTATTTAAGCCTTGAGAAAAAAACAATTATAAATCTACATTTGTACAATACGTGGAAAAATTATTGGGAATGATCCATACTTGGGTTCAAAAATAACCCAACTTAACATATTACTGAAAAAAGTCTCTATTTTCACTACTGTATACCTGGGAAGTTTTTTTTGGTAATTAGGGGGGCTTACAGCCCTAGTAGTTAATTTCAATCAGATATTACAATCATTGGCTTCATGTTTGTGACTAACAGATCATCATCCGAGGAGAAGGGGGCCGGGGGGTGTGGTTGAACAAATATCAAGCCCATCTCAAAGCTTTCGAAGCTAAATTTAGCAAGCTAATCAGCTATTATGTTCCTCTCTCAATAGGTATCCCAGATGGGGGTGGACAAATATCGATCCAAACTCCAAGCTTTCGAAGCTAAATTTAGCAAGCCAATCAACTACCATGTTTCCCTCTCGATTGGCATGTGCACAGAGTGTTTGCCAACCTGGCGCCTGTAGGAGGTTTCGACATTGTTTGATAAAGAAGTAGTATGGGCTACTATTAAGTGCACCATCATTGATCAGTTTGACCGCAACTTTCAAGTCTGGCTCTAGATAGGATTTATTTTCCGTCAACAGAAAGTTTATAGGGAATATACATTTTCAAAGCCGCTATGTTCATCTTTTAGAGTTGAGCACCAGCCAAATTTGGAGGAGAACTTGTGTTGTTTCGAATTATCCCACCACCTCTTGTTCTACCTGAGTTCTCTTTTGATCCACCATCCACGTTAAGTATACCTAAGGGAAGTTTAACGATCACCGGTGACAGGCAACCACTTTTCTAGTGAGGTCATGCTTATGTAGAAAAAGATACATTCACTATGCTTATTCGTCTTACGACACAGATAAATCACATGCTAGTTATCACGTGATCATTACTTACAATCTCTCTCTAACTGATTCTTCTTTTTCCTTAGGCAAAATTGATGAGAATAATCCCTACTTGGGTCGAATAATCATGAATAATCCTCACTTGGGAAATAGCCCATAATAATCCCTACTTGGCTACCTGTAGCCAGCAATGGTCCCTTGATCGACGGAGCTCGTATTTCCGGCGAGATACAGTACACGTGGCTTAAAAAAATGGGAAATACGCTGAGTTGGCAGTAGAAATACATTGAGTTACACAAATACATACTGAACAACAACTTAAAAAAAAAAAAGAAAAAAGAAAACCCACAAATTTACTTTTTTTACCCTTTTCTTTTGTTCGTTCCTCGTTTCCCATTCCCACTTTTCCCCTCTCTCTCCTCTCACACATTAAAATCCTCCATCTTCTCTATTATCATCATCAACTACATACAGCAGCTACAATATAATCGACAATGACCAGCCCCCAAAAACACAAAAAATATATATCATGATCATCGTCATTCCATTATCACCATGATCTCGTTTAGCCGATGATCACCACGGGAAAACTAGATAATTAGATCAATGATATGATTATATATGGGATCCTTAGTGATGGTGAGAGTTTTAGATGGAAATATACAGCAAGCTAGGAAGAGCAAATTGAATCTTTTTGTTCTACGGGTCTTCATTAGCTACAAGATGTTTATGCATTCGATGTACAGAGCAAATAGTCTTGAAGCCTTACAATAGTTTTCTGGGTTTGAAGTTTTCTGGGAATGAAATTGAGTCGCATTGGTTGTTGTGCTTGCCTCGATTGAGTTCTTCGGTTCTTCCTACTGGGAATAATTCTTAGTTTGAACAAAGACAATAGGGATTTAGACTTATTTTCTTTGATGTAATTATTTCTAAGTTTAAAGCCTACGAAATCAAATGTATAATGTACTGGTCATCGTTTCCCCCCCTTTTGATCTGGGCTTGATGGAGTAATGACGATGATGATTGATAGTTGATGCGTGGTGGTGGACTGTGGTGAGCTGGGTGGGGTTAATAATGAAGGGTAAATATGTCTGTTGACTGGTATAATAATGAGATGATGATGAGAGGTGTGGTGACGGTTATAAGCCCATGGGTACAAATAGTACGAAGAACAAATGAAAAACAATGGCGAAAAAAAGGAGAAGAATGGCAACCTTCGAATTGAAGAAGGGGAAGAAGAGAAGAGAGTGACGGAAAAATTGAAGATTTGGGGAAATGAGGGTATTCAGTAATAAAAATAAAAGAAAATAGGGAATGTATAAAAATACAAAACAAATACAATGGGCATGCCAACTCAGCGTATTTCCCATTTTTTTAAGCCACGTGTACTGTATCTCGCCGGAAATACGAGCTCCGTCGATCAAGGGACCATTGCTGGCTACAGGTAGCCAAGTAGGGATTATTGTGGGCTATTTCCCAAGTAGGGATTATTCCTGATTATTCGACCCAAGTAGGGATTATTCACATCAATTTTGTCTTTTCCTTATTCTAATCTATTTATCTTTTTTCAAATGTCTTTTACTACCTCCTTCTATTACAAACTCACGGATCCTCTATTTTAATCTTTTATTCCATTCGTATTTCTTCTCCATACATCAATAATTATCAAGTATCAACCTAAAAGTTGATTATCCCCAAATCAAAACGATGGAAAAGAAAAATAACCCCATTGTAATTAAATTTAAGATTTTCTGATATATTGAAATTCGTAAAGTCAAAGGCAATTTAGTTTTGAAAAGGAAGGAAAAGAAGAATTCAATCTCTCTCTTAGTCTCCCATATGGAATTCGCCGTTAGCTTGTACTGTTCTTCAAAATTGACTGAGCTATATACAAACACAAACGAAGATGTTGCATTCGTTGGTTCCTCAAATTAATTGATTTAAATTGTTCTTTTTGATTATTTTTTCTAGGGGATGCAGGATCGAAAGCAATGATTTTCCTCAAATTTCTCATGTGTAACATGAAATCCCAAGTTTACACCTCTATAAAGGTTCATCAAAGAAATAAAATGACACTTTGTTTAGATTTTGAGAACAAAAATAAAAAAAATTGATATTAGAATTGGCTCATGATCTTTATGTGCCTAATATTTTGGTTAGGCTGGCTCAACTTAGTAAATAGTAACCCCGTATTCATGCTTGGCTCCAGTTCATTCAATTTAGAGTCTCGACCAAATTTGACTGACTGAACTTTGACAAAGTTTGACTAGCTCGCGAGCCCTAACACAAACAAGAGTCGGGATCTTCTCCATTGTATCTTCTCAGTTTTGTCATCTTATGGTTGAGATTATATATATGAGAATTGGGGTGTGGTTTTTTATTTATTATTACTATTATTGAATTTTTTTTTACTTACAGCCTATGCAAAGAGTAAATGGAAGGCAAATGCATAGAATACTAATGGAGAGCAATGTTTTGGAAATCAAACCGGGCATCGAATCGCTCCATCAACTATTCACTGGTTTAACCGGTTTAACTATGAACCACTTCAACTACTATTGAAATTGACCAAAATTGGTATTTTTAAATTATTTAAAAAACAAATTATCAAAGGGGTTTTTACCCACAATAATCCCTACTTGGGGCGATTATCCGAGAATAATCCCTACTTCGGAAATTGCCCCCAATAATCCCTACTTGGACCCTTGTGTCTCGCAGCAGTCCGACAACTAATGGAGTTAAATTTTCCGTTTGTACCGTTAAAGAGTTTTCAATACATATTATATTGTACACTTATTTCTTGATTTTTTTTAAAAAAATTGCTTTTCGTAGATACCCATCCACTCAGTACCTTTGTTAATTTCACAAGTATTTCCTTATAATTTTCGTTGTTATCTTGAATCCCGTACTATAGGTAATATCAAAAAATTTAAAATCATTTTCTTAAATCTTATGTGAATTTTATAGTATTTTTTTTATCACACAAAGGATTTACACCTTATATTTAATAGTTTTGACAATTAGTATGCATAATATAATAGAATAAGTGTACAATATAATTAATAATGAAAGCTCTTTAACAGTACAAACGGAAAATATAACACCGTTAGTCGTCGGACTGCTGTGGGACACTAGGGTCCAAGTAGGGATTATTAGGGGCAATTTCTGAAGTAGGGATTATTCTCGGATAATCGCCCCAAGTAGGGATTATTGTGGGTAAAAACGCCATTATCAAAACGTTAAATTTGTTTCGATTTTTTTTACGTTGGCAAACCAGCCAGACCATACCCGCAGCTCAGGTAACGATTTTCACGATACTCGTGGGCAAAAAATATGGCTTTTACTTCTCGAAGTCTTAATGGCACCTTGGTAAACTCTAATTAGTCTACAATTGATATTTGTTTTTTGAGAACCTAGTATTTGAAGTTTACTCTATGATAGAAAATAAAATGCCATGATGTGGCCCTACAAATTTTCACCTTATAAAAACTTATGTTCACTTAAATTCAGTTCATTCATTAGAAATTCAGCTCATTTTTTGTTCTTTTGATAGTATATTATTGGAAATATTTCAATATTTTGGCGTGTTTTTTGCGACTTCCGTTCAGTTTAGTTTAGTTTGTTGCGAAAGTAATAAATTTTGATCCCGATATTCATTCATAGTTATTAGTATATCCATGGAAATGTCTCACTATATAGCTTCATAAACGTTCAATATTGTTAGGGTTTTGATAAGTGTTTAAATGCAAAATAATTAAACAAAAAGTTCATTTTTTTCAGTTGAGCTCGGTGAAGTTCAGCTCTAAAGAACGGGCTCATAATTTTATAAAAGCTCAATATTAATAAGGTTTTAAAAAGTAGTTATATGTTTAAATACACAAAAAGTTCAATTCAGTTATTAAAATTTCAATTTAATTAATTCAATGTAGTTATTGAAAATTCAAGTTTAGTTGAGTCAGTTCAACTTTAAGAAGATAAAGGCCCTATCCTTTACAACTTCTATTCAGTTCATTTCATTTCAGTTCATTTCAATTTTTCGCAGTTCAGCTCATAACTTGTAAATGTTAATAAGTTTTGATCCCGACATCCATTCGTAGTTATTAGTACTCCGTATATCATTGGAAAGGTCTCAATATCTAGTTTCATAAATGTACAATGTTAATAGGGTTTTGATAAGTTTTTGAGTGTCAAAACAATTAAACAAAAAGTTTAGTATTTCTCAGTTCAGTTTAGTTCAGTTTTATTTAGTTCAGTTCAGTAAAGTTCATCTCTAAATAATGTGGCCAAAATGAACCATGGAGTAGTACGTACATGGTCATCAATAATGAGGAAAGAAGAATAGAAGCATAATATTAGCATCATTAACGCACAATACGTCCACATGTAAGATGACTAAGAATAAGATCAGATTCTTAGAGTAGATCCGATCACTTATGCGTCCTTTGTAGAATTAGGGACACAAAAATCTTTCGCTTAATCTTCTTTAACTTATAGAAAAGTCTATCAACTGGCATGCATTTTTGTATTTTTATGTCCCCACTCATGTGGTTTACGATGACAACAAAATAGACAAGAACATCGCAAAATAAACTAGTACTAGTAATCTATTTAGGAAGAAATGCCGCCAACGTGATCAATTCGAAGCTTTCACTATATTTATGAGTTATGACCACTAGGCGGCGCGCATACGAGTTCTCACAATACATTTGCTCAGCCAGCGCAAGTAGACTGACTGTTAGACTGACTATTCAAGATCTCATCAAGCATCACCCTGACGAATACATAAAATTTAAGTACGCCTCCACTAGAAGAGGTTACTTCTCCTTGCTCTTTCATGGCGACGTTTTTGGATCGCACCTGTGAGACTGTGACTCGGTGTCTATCAGGTTTAAGGTTGATCATTTTGACATTCATAGCATTTACAGGTCGAAACATATGAGTTTGGAAATGCTTAAATGAAGAAGCAAAAACGTTTCTTGTATTTTTGTTCTTATGGTGTTCTTTCTTGACTTCTTGTATACGCAAAGCGTTTATAGGATTCGAAAGACCGGGATGGACAAAATTGGTTTTAATTAACACAACTCGGGCAATCAAATTACATATGGAATCGATTATTAATTCATCCTCGGCTCATCGCTAGATTGTAGTAAGAAAATACTCTTTCTGGACTCCTCTGCATTTGCCTTCTATTTATCATTTTATGTTGAGATTATGTGGGAAAATAAAAGTTGATCTTTTAATAATTTTTAAAAAAGAAAATTAATTTTTTTCATGATACTAACATGTAGACCCGACCCCGAACAGACCTGTAAAACGACCCGAAAAAACTGTGCCACGAACACGAAAAACTCGACCCAAACCCGAAAAACCCGGTTTGTCCAATAAATATTTATTAGTGTAAATTTTGCAATTTCAATTTATTAAAATATAATAAAATAGTGTTTATTTTTTAATGAAATATTAATAAAATAATATTTTTATCGATCAAAACAAAATGTACAAATCCATTTGGTCAAACCCGACCCGACCCCGAAAATTACAAACCCGTACGAATGACCGAATCCGAAAAAAACCAAACCCGTAACGACCGAACCCGCAATCTAACCGATCGAACCCGAAATCTAACCGACCGACCCAATTGTCAGGTCTACTAACAATAACAGGCATGTACCCTAATTTTCATACTCCAATATCTCCTATATAAGGCAATGTCCTCATTGAGTAATAGGGTTGTCAGATCACGACTAATACATTCTCTCTAACTGTACTCATTTTCGATCTACCTCTCCTTAGCTTCTAATTTGCCTCACTACAATCTTTTCACACCTTCAAAGTGTGCATCTGTACCTCTCCCCCAACTTATCTATAATGGAGACACTCCCAACTTTAATCGGACCACATCATTCTTAACTTTGTCCAACCTAATAATAGTATCGCACATACAGCACAACATCTTAATATCTCCAATTGCTAACTTATGTTCTTGAGCTTTCTTAGGGCAACCTTAATGGTAGGTATTCATGAGTTGTATAGTGATTTTTAAGTGTAGTTTTATCAATAATCTTGGAAAAACTCTAGATGAGTTGTAGGTAGGGGTATTCATATATGAATACCTCTTGTTACAACTCTTATATTTAATGCCTTGATTATGATTGGTTTATTTTGCAATTTT
The DNA here is from genome assembly GCA_900322385.1 of Pharnaceum exiguum. Lineage (NCBI taxonomy): Eukaryota > Viridiplantae > Streptophyta > Magnoliopsida > Caryophyllales > Molluginaceae > Pharnaceum > Pharnaceum exiguum. The sequence goes on along the minus strand of ONZK01000132.1, from coordinate 55,484 downwards.
TATTTTCCTTAAACTTTATCTAAAAACTAAAACTACTTTATGATAAATGTGCACAAGTTTACATAAGTTGTACCAAAGTTGTAAGGGCAACTTTATCCCTACAACTTTAGTGGGTTGCAAGGGAGTTACAACCCAAGTTGTAGGGATAATCTTGCTACAACTCTCACAAAGTTGCAAGATGGAGTATTCATATGAATACCCCTCTTTGCAACTTTCTCTCTCTTTTTCCATAAATGCTAACTCAATATTATATTCCATTTCTCCTCAAAATATGCATATCCAAGCTTTATTTTTAAAAAACAAGACATTAACACAAATTTAAAGGAGTTGTATGAAAGTTGTAACAAAGTTGTAGGGATAATGTGGGAGTGGAAATAGAGTTGCAAGATGATGTGGCATGCATAGAAAATTGTGAAGAGTTGTAAGTGAGTTGTAGGGATAAGCTTGCGCTAAGAGAGTTTTATCAATAATCTTAAAGAGTAAAAGTTGTAAGCTTATGTGGCATGCATTAAAACCTGTAATGAGTTGTAAGCTACTTGTTCCAATAAGGTTGCCTTAGTAGGCTATTTCATTTTTATGAAGCCCTTCAATAAATATCTTATCCAACATTTATTACCCGTGCATGGCATGTGTTATCATCTCATTAGTCAAAAAATATAAAAGGGGGGCAATAAGCATTACTGATCCTTGTCAAACCCAAAGCATGTATAATAACACTTTTTACCAAAAAAAATTCTATGCTTTTGATGAACACGTCAATCTTTATGGTATTTAGTTTGTTTAAGCATAAGACATCAACTAATGATCCTTAAAAAGCATATCAAATTTCAAAAAAATAAAAACAATAAAAGCATCCCAACAATTGTTGTAGATATACGATTATGTGTGGCTGCTATAAAACAAAACAACTGTAGATGATATCAAGTGTATGACTATCCAGTCACTATCCAGATTCCACAAGAAAAAATTATTGTCAATCAAAACAACTTAAAGAAAAGGAAGAAAAAACCATTATGGTTTGCTGTTAAGACCCACATTCTATTGTTTCCAAATGGTGGCAAAATTTGTCAGCTAGCGATAGTGTCAGTTTAGAACAGTGTCATGTCCTAACAAATTTATAAAACCAAAAATAACTACCTGACAGAATTACCCTTAACCAATATAAGCTCTTTTTCACTCTTCTCAATCCTTAAGCAAACTGTAACTTCTTTTCACTAAAAGAGCTGAATTTAGCTCAAAAGAGCTCAAAATTACACATACCCAGAAGGAGTTTTGAAGCTTGGAAGCTTCTTTGCATGCTGGTAGCTCAACATGTTTTCTCTACCTTAATGGGTATGTGGCTGTTTGTATTTTAGTACAAAAACTAGCTGGTAGTTCACTAGTCTGTGGCTTAGATTAATCAGTTAACTATATGATCATATTTTATATGCAACCATCTTCATTTTTATACTATTATCATATTTCTAGCACATGAAGAATTCTTGTTTGGTAGAGAATCTTTCACTTCCAAATCTTGGTTGAGTGTAAATTATTGTTATTCTGTAATATTATACTGATATTCCTTTGTCCACTTGAGGTAGTTAAACTTGGGGGGAGTTTATTTTTTTGTATTAAATACTTGGTGGTGGTGGGTTTAGTTGATGGTTACAGTATGTTAGATCATACATCATATGTAGAAAAGCATAATTTTAAAGGATTAAAGGTGTTTTGTGGTATAGATACATGATTGGCAATCTGGGTCTGCTGAGACAGCTGTGTAAGCTGAAGATAGAAAGCAGCAGGTTGGTCAAAGGGGAAAGAGTCAGCTGAAAGATTAAACCAAATGGCTTCTGTTGGTGATGATACTACTAGTAATAACAGAGGAAGTATGTGGGATTTGGATCAAACGTTTGACCAGCCCATGGATGAGGAGGCAGGAAGGCTTCGGAGTGCTTACAGCGAAAAGGTAACATTAAATAACCTTGTTTGATTCAGTAAATCTTAAAAAGAAAGTTTCATATGCTTTGTCAAAGGGGAGTTGAAATGGTTTATGAGCTGGTGGTCGATTTATTGCGAAAGAAATCCCTTCGCTGCCTTAAGTTCTTCTGGACCGGAAATTTCTGTATGCCAATTTTGGTTCTTTTACTTGTAATTTCCCAGCATATTCCTCTGTTATGACTCTCCGACGGATCATTGAATTGAGCTATCTTTTCATTGCAAGTGTTTTTAGAGAAGTTTTGTGGTCATAATTTATTGTGGAAGCATGCCTTTGGGAGTGTTTGATTCCTTGTGCCCAAGCAAACCCAGTTTAACTTTTGGGGTTTTATTCACCTGTGAGTTCTGCCTTTTTTGGATAGTTTTAAGTCAATGGATAATTTGCATAACTCAGTATTGTGACATAGCGCTAATTAAAGTACTGCTAATAAACACTCTCCTTACTCATAGAATCTTCACCCTTAACTCCTACTCACCCTGGTTGGCATGTTAATAGTATTTTGTAAAGTCTTTACTTAGCTTGGATTTAAGAATTTTAGAGGTACTGGTATACTCAGTTATCTTTGATCCCTTGAAGGTGTGCATTATTCTTTCCGGTTTCAAACAAATTCAGAGATACTTCAATTCATCATAGTTTTTAACTTCCCTTGATAAAAGAAAATGCTGAGCGAAAGTTTGTGTTGTTATCTACTACTAATTGTGTAATGCATCCCCTCATGATTGGTATTGACTATTAATGTTATGAGCTAAAAAAAGGTTGATATCTTGCAGAAATTTTCGGCACTATTGCTTCTACAATTGTCTTTCCAAAGCCTTGGAGTGGTATATGGAGACTTGGGGACATCTCCGTTGTATGTTTTCTACAATACATTTCCACGTGGAGTAACAGATCAAGAGGATGTGATTGGGGCACTTTCTCTGATAATATACTCCCTTACTCTAGTCCCGTTGTTGAAATATGTCTTTATTGTTTGCCGAGCAAATGATAATGGTCAAGGTAATTGTTGAATTCCTACACCCTGTGTATTTATTTTGCTTCACTTATGGTTCTGTTAGTATCATGAAATACTACTATTATGATCACAGTTTTGGTGTCATGGATTCTTGATTGTTGTGCTTGGTGTGGTTTTCAACTAATGCCATCATAGGTATTAGGTATCGAGCTGAGGCTGGGTAGACTGTCGATAGGAGAGTATGAAAATGTTGATTTGGAAACTATGTAGAAATGACTGCAAGGAGAACTTACAGCCCTGTGACACACAGAGGAGAACCTGCTCTAGAATCAAATTACCACACTTTCATTTGCCATTACCTTCTTTACCCTTCAATTATCTGGACCTCTGTTAATTGCTTTAGGAATGCCTTAAATCAAGTATCATGTCAGTTGGTGTCATTGGTATCTAAATGCTTTATTCAAATTTCGCAGTCCATACTGTCCCTGGGGCTCCATCCATTACAGAAGAAGCTAAAAAAGTCGGCTTTGAGCAATAATAGATTAATCAGCATGGCTGAATAAACCTTATATTCTTCTCTATATCCATAAAGCTGCATACCATGCATCTTGTT
>ONZK01000132.1:3526-40725 GCA_900322385.1 Pharnaceum exiguum | reverse complement strand
CTCTCCCCCCCCCCCCCCCTACCCCCTATATCTATCAGGCTCGGAGATGATGCTTCTTCAAAACTTTTACATCCCTGGTTCTAGATTCAACAATTTAATAGTATAGTCTTCAGAGGAACTAGTTGAAGAGGGGATACAGGGGATACACAATAATACATGCCTAGTCTTTTAAAATTATGATGACACTGAATTGGATGACGAGACCCTTACTTATTGGAATTTTTTTTATATGGACCAGATGCTGACTAATACGAGATGGTGGGTAATTCCACTAATCTGGGTACCAGTTCTGGTCTCTTTTTTGTCTGTTTCTATCCAGAGGGGACTTTCTCCTACTCAAACGACGGTTTCTTTTGCATTTGGGATCTTATTGTGGACATTTATGGAGTATACTTTGCATAGATTCCTCTTTCACATAAAAACTGAAAGTTACTGGTGAGATTCCTCTCTCTCTCTCTCTCTCTCTCTCTCTCTCTCACACACACACACACACACACACACACACACACACACACACAATCAAAGCCCGACCTTGTCATTGCTTTTTATTTAGACTGGACAATGCGTATGCGGTTCCTATGTTTTATGTTATGATAAACCTAGCACTTTTGCCTGGTCTTTATGAATCTTGATTATGTAATACAATACCCCATATGTTATACCAAGATGTTGAACTTCGAGAGGAATCATCTACGTGAGCTTGACAGATGATCTTTTCTGACTCTCTCTTCAGTTAAAGTATTTGAGGCAATATGCATTATGTTATAAGCCAAAATGCTGAACTTCTGGAGAATTCATCTACGTGAGTTTCACAGACAGATGACCCCTTTGACTCTCAGTTCAGCAAAAATATTGAGGCAAGATGCATTTGTAACACGTAACGAGTTTGAAGCTCAGTATTTGTCTTCAAAATGTACTGTCTGACATAGTGTTCAGTGTCATTTGAATAGATTTTGACTGGTTATATGCCTTCTTTCATAATTGGACATGACATGTGACATGTTGCCGTTAAGGCAAATACTCTATACTGCTTGATTTCTGACTTGATTTTGGTGGATAACACCTCAAAAAATCACTGCAAGTTATAGTTAGTGTACTACCTTCAGGTAGGTTTTGGTTAGGTCAGGTTGTTTTGGGTCTTGTAAAATTGTTAGTGATATTTGGGATCTGGGTTGGTGAATGGTTGATGATGATGAAGGGGAGGTGAGAGATACTAGGAAGCAGGGGTAAAGTATTGGTCTTTGGGTTTGTTCAGTGGCCTTTGTTCGTGCACGGGTTTCATTCTTTGATAAATTTTCTTCAATTATGTTTCAAAGTTTGTTTATACAGTCCGGAAAATCTCTCTTGCAGTACACTTTTAGACAATTTTACCCTTACCATTTCCAGTCCCAAAAACACCTATGCCTCTCTCTCTAAAATTCTCTTATCCCACCCTCTTCATTATCTTGGCCTGGAAAACCCCATTCGTTTGTTTTGTCAAAAACAAAAAAAAAAAACTGACAAATCACTTGAAGCATATAAGCAAATTTAACATCAAAGACCTCAAGTAGTCAAGCAGGCATAGCAAAGAGTCTCTCAGAGTTTGTACATAAAAGCAGTAAAAAAAAAAGAAAAAAACTCTAATCATTAGCCGGCCACTATGGCCTTACATTGCCGCCAGCCTTCACTCCGATGAGGTGGCTTTTAAGAAAGGTGCGTAAGTGTGGGTCGATGTAGATGAATTTTGCCTAAAAACTCTGATAGGTGGGATTTGGGTCAAAAAGGGTGGATCAAGGTGGCCTGAAAATGAGTGTGGGTTGATGTAAATTGAAGAGTCGGTGGTAGAAGGGTTTGGTTTGACCATCGACAAATGCTGACAATGGCAATGGGTTGAATGGTTGGTCAGTTGGAGTATGTTTTCCTGGAGGGGTATGTATTCGATCAGTCATTCAATTTCGGCTACATGAATAAAGAAATTTCTAATTCACGGTGATAGCATTTATATGGATTATTGGATTATGACTCCATAGTTCTAGACCCTTGTTCAATGATTCTTTTTTACATCAATTTTCTCTGTCTTCGGTTTGTGTGGGTACTTTTTTGCCAAATCTTCATCGAAATTTGATACCTTAGTTGTGTAATTTGACATTCTGGCAGGGCAAATACCCTTCATTATCTTCTTCATGGCTGCCATCACAAACACCCTATGGATGCATTGCGACTTGTGTTCCCTCCAGCTGCTGCTGCAATCCTCTCTGTGCCAGTAAGTCCAACTTCACACTCCTTTCTGCACTGTACTTAGTTACCAAGATTTGGTTGATGGCTGTACATCATGCAATGCCGGTAATAGCTTTATGCTGAAATTTGTCAGGAAGAGTTTACATTGTTTAATCATACCCATACTTCTTGCATTATTGTGTTGTTCTCACCTGGGATAGTGAACTGTAGCAGATGTTCTCCTACTTTGATGATGAGATCCCTCACTCCATTCCTTCTTGTGTGACCTTTCTATTAAGGAATAGATACACCATCTTTCTGTGACTGCTGATTTGACATGTTTATCTGGAGATTTCACTCTTCTTAGATGTTTAAGTGAGAACCCATCATTGGCTTGATTATCCTGATATGCAGTTACTGACATTCGTAAGGTGAAGTGGCCTCTGTTCAGTACTTCAGTTGGTGTGGCCAGGTGCGGGTGGGGTGGGAATGGGATGGGTGGAGTGGTGGACACTGCTTGGGAAGACTTTTAAAAGTCACGTGTTCTTTACTTGGCTACCCAGTCTGTGAGTGGTCTATGTAAGTAGACCTAGCCGGGTTTTGGCCAAGCTTGTCCACCCATTATCTTGGAATGAGCTCGTTCCTCTACTCCGATCTCAACCAGGGTTTTAGCTGTCCAGATTCGTAATAATCTGTAGAACGGACCCCGAATTGGAAAAGCTTTTCTTTTCTTCTTTAAATGATCTTTTCTTTCAAGAAAGATATTTGATCCTGCATCCTCCAAAAGATATCAGTTGCATTGGATTTCATGGATAATGCTATTCGGCTTCGTAAAATTGGATTAGTTGGCTGTGACAAGCCACATTTTTAGGTTCAAATCTACTTTTGAGAAGATTTCAAAACCTGTCATTGATTCGAAAAAAAATGTAATTTGATAAAGCAAGGGTGGAACGCATGTTTGAGTAATTTTTGGCAAGGAGGATGACTGGTGAGCTTGAGTGGGCATGTTCAAATGATGGATTGCAGCTAGTAATTTTTGTTATCAAAGCATGAGCCGAAATTGAAGGGGTGGTTTTGGCCGTGTTTGGTTGCACCTCAATCTGCTAAAAGAAAAGTAGCATGAATCATTTGTTGGTTCATATTATCATTTTACACATCATTCTGCTACTATTTGCTAATTGGTTAGCACTGCAACACAGCTGATATCTGTTATCTGTATTTGCTAATTTAGTGTTCTGTCCTTTTTTGCTATCTGCTTTTGTTGTTGGATATATGCCATATAGGGAACTTATCAAGTAGCCATTTGCACCAACATGTGTGAGAACGATTCGTGCTTAGAAATGTGTGTCCCTTTGATGTGTATGTTGCAGTGTATGTGCATTGTGCAACTGTGCAAGCATAGTCGAAGCAATATTAGGTGAAATGATAAGTGAGAGGAGGGAGTCCCGCCTAGGAAGTATAAAATGAGGGAGTATTGTTGAGTGTGACTGTGTGAAGGAGGTTGTGTGATACCTTGTCATAGCATTTTACTGAGAATTGAAGGATGTTCAAATGATGAAGTAGCAACAAGCATCGGGAGATCACTTCACTTGAATGAGTTTAGTGTTGGACAAAAACTGCTGGAGGGAGAGAATTCATTTGGCCTTCTTGTCTATGTTTGTATTTGTGTGTGGTCCCAATGGGTTCATGCTCTATGTTCAAAATAGCGAAACGTATGATAGATTATGGTACATGATTCAAAGAGACTGTTGGCCCAAACTTACTGGGTCGGGGACTGAGTGGTTGTAGTAAACTGGTCTTTATGACCAATGATGAGTTGTTTATTAGAAGTCTTGTATTGTGTAGTTTATTTGAAACACCATTGTTGCTAGTCGTAATATGTTACTGCTAGCGAAAACCATGATTATAGATCCAGACTATTTGCTGTCATATACCTTGATGACTTTTGTATTAATGTGTGGTGCACTTGTCATCTAACTTACTCCACATAATGCTGATTTCAAATTTTGCGTATGTAGTTTCCCTTAACGTGAAACATATTTTTGCTTTACAAAGAAAATAAGGCTCTTGCGAGTGGCAAAAAGTGTGGACTCCTTTTTTCTTTTTTTTGCTGCTGCTAAAATACAATTTTTTAGTTGTTTTTTGTTTTTTTTTTGATGGAAATTTTTTTAGGTGTTGATTGTGATGCTTATATATGATGTTTTGCGAAAATAGTTGTAGACTTCCTAACGACTGTTTTATGTTTTGCCTCTTGCCAGATCTGGAGCATAATTAGGCTTTTATCTACCGCATGCATTGCGCCTGCTTTGTTTGGAGGTGTGTTGATGGGCTACGTGATGTATGATCTTACCCACTATTATTTGCACCATGGGCAGCCATCAAAAGCATATTCAAAAAATCTGAAGGTAGATTTCTCAACTTCTTTCTATGTGGAGTCAAAAAATAAAGAACTACAGTAAAATCTTGCAAGAGGAGGGAGTCGCACTTTGAATATAATGGGCAACTTCATTTTGTGTGATGTTGGCTTCATGAATATCGGGCAACCCTTTGCGAGAGGCCGGGGTTTGAATTTAACTAGGCGTATTTGGAGGGGGTTTCTTATGTCCCTCGGCCTCCTCCAAATGTCCCAGATAGATCACAAATCATACAATTCTTTGTCATATGTAAAGCTTTAATTGGAAGAAATTCATGAGGATGTTTTTTTGGCAGAAATACCACTTGAACCACCACTTCCGTGTTCATACAAAGGGTTTTGGAATCACATCCTCTTTGTGGGATCATGTGTTCGGGACATATCCTCAATCCAAAGCTGCTGCAAAAAGTCTATAACATCGTTGTTGCTTTGGCAAAAGTTGGCTACGCCTCTAACGGCTGTAAGTTGTAATGCTAGTCTTTTTAGTTGTATTTTTATGACTGAGGAAAAAAGCAAAGATAAGAAACGATCTCTCCCATACTTGTGACTGGTTTGCGGGCTTGCAGCTCATTCTCAATGCCTTTTGACCTTCTAATCCCTGTAATGTAGACCTCTTATTTTAAGAGACATTGGCTAGGTTAATGCTTAATTGATACGTGAGTGCATATGTATATTTAATTATTTATTCATTGATAACCAAGAAAATCTGTTAATTGGCGTTTACAAATACTGCTCAATTTGTTATATCGCTGAGATATTCTCGTGTGTGCTATGAACTTCCAAAGGTAAAGAACATAAATTATACTAGGCACCAAATAATATAGTCCACGGCAGGAATGAAGGCTTTTTCCCCTCTTTTTTTTTTATCCCCCTACAGATCTACAAGCTATGCAACGGTGGCTTTGACAGAGTATATGTAGGTGCCCATGTGAGAAAAGAAGCTAAGGAGCTATTTTGTATCGATTGAGGCTAGCCTTTTTCTTCATGGTTAGTAAATTTTTCTCAATTTTCAAAATAAAAAAAAAATAGATGTAGTGGATCTCTATTTTGTTTCAACTTATTGTAGTTTTTTTTAAATGGGAACTTATTGTAGTTGAGTTCATATTTATTGTCTAAGTTCAGTTTAGATGACTTCAAAAAAAAGCTCAGTTGCTATTTTTCTTTTAGCATGCAGATATTATTCTTTTTTAAAAAAGAAGTCGCAGATATTAGTTGTAACTTGTAAACTTATCTTCAAAAAAAACTTGTAAACTTATTTAGAGTTGTTCTATTCGTCTTTTTATAGTTAAGATCGCAAAAGATTTGCAGAAGAATTGCGATCTCCAGCACATAAACAAAACATAGCTTATTCTTCCTAACTACAAACAACAGAAGGCCCTGTTCCCCTGTTCTTTTCAACTACAGTTCAGTTCAGTTTTATTCAGTTCAGTGCAGTTCAGTTCAGTTTTTCGAAGTTCAGCTCGTAACTTGTAAACGTAATAAGTTTTGACCCCGATATCCATTCTTAGTTATTAGTATATCATTAGAAATGTCTCATCATATAGTTTCATAAACGCACAATATTGATAGGGTTTTGACAAGTGTTTGAGTGTCAAAACAACTAAACAAAAAGTTCAGTTTTTTTCAATTCAGTTCAGTTCAGTTTTATTCAGTTCAGTTCAGTTTTATTCAGTTCAGTTCAGTAAAATTCAGCTATAGAGAACGGCGCCTTAAATAACTTCTTCCCAATCTCAAATTAGCAACACCGTCTTACATATTTCAGAGCATAAAAGTACCCAATTGATTTTAATAACATCTTGCCAGGGTCCTATTTTTAGAGCACAACTTATCTTGTTATCAGCTGATATGATGCTATCATCCGATAGACCGTTAATTAATTCAGAAATCAAACATATAGTAAAGGAGATAGTTAAGATCGAAAGGCATCTGATTTCCAATTACAACATATATATACAAACGAACCCATACTGCCAATTGTAGTCATTGCCTTTTGTTCTAAACTTATAGTTTGTTACCCTTGCTTTCCCTAAAAGAGGGTCTCCCTAAGGTATAATTGGTGTCTCCACCTTTAAAGGTTTATATTTACGCCCTATGTGGCTATGTCTCCTTAAGAAAGTGTAATATTGATTTATTGCTGGTTAGTATGTTATAATGATTGCGTTTGTTGGGGGAGAAACCATTATGCTTGTAATCTTGCTAACCACTAAATAGTACGGAGATTAGTCAACAAGGTTACTCGCACCAACAAGATCAAATACAATTTAGCAATTATTGAGACTCAAAAAAGTCTAAACTATGCTTTCAAAAACAAAGAAGTCTAAACTATAACCGATTATAGTTAATGAAATCGAATAAACAAATTTAGTTGAACTCGAAAATTGATTGGCATTATTTATCAAAGCAATTAAGAGTAAGCAATAGTCGTATTGTTAAATTTGTTGATTATATAATTTAAGTTCGACATTTTTGATAGTGATCGCTTGGAAATGTGAGGATTAAGTTTGACAAAAAAAACAGTTATAGGAAGAATGGTATATATAAACAGGAATCACACCTTTCCTAGCTATCTCAGTCCGAGTCATGTGTTTCATAATTAGTTGAATTCTTATTGCAAACTCGGGGACGGTTGGCGGAGGAGAAAACTACAAATTGCAAACTCTCTACCTGACAAACAAAAAGTCAGAGAATGTCGTTATCAGACACTCTTTGTTTTCGCTGTATTGAAGATTATTCTACAGTTCATGAAAAACTTTATTTCTCCTTTTGCATTACCATTATCGTCCCCACTAACAATAAAAGGTACGAGTTACCACCACATCGTGCAGCTTCTTATGATTTTCCCTTCACCTAAAGTATCTCATCCGTCTATATAAAGCCAAACCACTAACACATGTTTAAGTACCAAGTTGTCTTAGCAAAATATCAATCAACTAAAACCATGAGGCTATCCTTCTACTATAGCCATCTCCTCGTTTGTCTCCTTTGTTCCATTTCCTCATTTTCTCATGCGGCCACAGACCCTACGTACACTAACTTCCTCCAATGCTTGACCAACCAATCAACAACACCTAGTGATCAAGACCTCACCAAAATCATCTTCTCAAAAGACAACTCTCAGTACACCTCAGTCCTGCAAGCTTACATACGAAACCTCCGATTCACGAGCGCAACGACAACAAAGCCAGTACTCATAGTCACCCCACTGACCCCCTCCCATGTCTCGGCCGCGGTCATCTGCTCGAGGACACTCGGCCTTCCCCTTAGAATCCGAAGCGGGGGGCATGACTATGATGGTCTTTCCTACATAGACACATTAGGAACCACTTTTGTCATACTAGACATGTCTAACCTTAGACAAATAACACTCAACCCTACAGCAGGCACTGCCTACGTAGAAGCGGGTGCCACCCTAGGTGAACTCTACTACAAAGTCGCTCAAGAAAAGTCTAAAAATTATGCTTTTCCTGCGGGAGTTTGCCCTACGGTTGGCGTTGGAGGTCACCTAAGTGGAGGAGGGTACGGCAACTTGATGAGGAAGTTCGGTTTGTCAATTGATCATGTGATTGATGCACAAGTGGTGGATTATAAAGGTCGCATTTTGAACCGAAAATCCATGGGAGAAGACTTGTTTTGGGCCTTACGTGGCGGTGGAGGGGCGAGCTTCGGTGTGGTGATTTCTTTCACGGTAGGATTGGTGGAGGTGCCAGAGAAGGTGACGGTTTTTAATGTGATGAGATATCAGAAGGATAATGCGACTGATTTGGTGTATAAGTGGCAGTTTCTGATGCAAGATGTTGATGAGAATTTGTTTATAAGGTTATTGTTACAGCCAGTAACTGACCCTACACAGAAGGGTGGGATAAAAACTGCTAGAGTAACTTTCATTGCAATGTTTCTTGGAGACTCTAACACCTTATTATCCCTCTTTAACACTGCATTTCCTGAACTTGGTATCAAGAAAGCCGATTGTCTGGAGATGACTTGGGGACAGTCTGTTCTATGGTGGGCAAATTTCGACCAAAATGCACCGCTGGAAACGTTGCTAAACAGAACTTATAAGGCAGATTATCTCAAGAGGAAATCAGACTATGTACAACAACCAATCCCGAAAGCGGGTTTGGAGCTTTTATGGAAGAAATTGGTGCAGCTTAACAAGCCAGGAATGGTGTTCAACTCCTACGGTGGGAAGATGAGTGAAATTCCTGCAACTGCAACGGCTTTTCCACATAGGAAGGGGAACTTGTACAAGATTCAGTATTCTACAAGTTGGAAAGATGCAGGCCAAGTAGCAGATGATACGAACATGGGGTTAATAAGGCAGCTTTACAGCTTCATGACCCCTTATGTCAGTAAGAATCCTAGAGGTGCTTATCTCAACTATAGGGATATTGACATTGGTGTTAATAAGAATGGAACTTTCAACGAAGGGCAAGTGTATGGAAGGAAGTACTTTATGCAAAATTTTGATAGGTTGGTCAAGGTGAAGACTTCTGTTGATCCGAATGATTTTTTCAGCTACGAGCAAAGCATTCCAGTCCGGAAATTGTAGGATGGGTGAAAAACAAAACAAACAAGCTGCTAAATCCAATTAGTCCTGTTTTTTTAATCGGCCTACTAATTTTTGGTATTAGACTATTAGTGTATTTGCTGTATTCGTATTTTGCATATTGGATTTTTTCCATGTGAACGAAGATTGTACTCAGCATTGAATTAGACTATTCAGATAGTGTTTTTCCTTCGATTGGAGGGAAGTTATTGCTAATGATAGCTCCAAGTTGTGAAGTCCATACACGGAGTTATTGTCATTTTCATTGACTGGGCTCCTTACGGAAGTTTAAATATACAACTTCAAACCCTTCTAGTACACATATTATATGGACCTTTTTCCTTTTCAGCTTCCAATGATATCAATTCAATCATCTAGTCCGTTGAATTTGCCTGAAATTACATGATCCATAATGCTTCTAGATAGAGGCGGAATAGTCAAATAGGCCTATTTTGTTGTGGTCTATTTAGTATTTCGACTAGGCCAGTAAGAGGGTGTTTGGCTTATATTATCTATATAAGTGATTCTCCTTTATATTTTTCATCTCATTCTCCTCCCTCTTTCTCCATTTCCTTCACAAATCAACTGCTTAGAAGATATAAAGGGCTCTCAAAATGGCCAAAAGCAAAAGCCCCAATTTGATACTTTTGTTTTTGATCCTTTTGGAGAGTAATTTACATTTCATTTTGAAGATGGTGGAGGAGAAGGAGGGAGAATGAGAGCAAATTTACAAAGTAAAAGCATTTTTAGAGTGAACCTTGGCCAAACACACTCTAAGTTAACATTGAAGCCAAATGAGCCTATTTAACCATTTTTTTTTCCGGAGCCCTTTAAAATATAATTTCTGGTTATTTTTTAAAAATTCTTTATTGTTTTCCTCTTTTTCTCAATTTTTTTCCATTTTTCTTATTCTTTTCCTTCTTTCCCCGCCAAAAAGTTCTTCAACTTAATAACTTTTAAAAAAAAGAAGAGGTACAACTATTTTCGCATTTCACTCACTGCAATTAATTACTATCAAAATTCCTAAATTAGAATTTAATAGCCTAAAAAGTAATAACATTTGATTAGAATTCAATTGAAGATTTGAAGTGGGGTTACGACTTGTATTATCTTCTCCAATGTCTACAGTAAAATCTTATTAATAATGGTTCATAGTGGTGCCCAATGTCCATATAACCAACCCTGCTAGCTGCTTCCACAAATTATTTCCTTTTTTTTCCCTCTAGACAGGCAAGACAGATCATGGTATTGGTAAATGGCGATACCCACATTATGATTGCAGTGTCGACTATTGACACAATTCAATTTGCATTCCACTTCAGAATTTGTCAATCTCGGACAATTGTGATCCGATCCGCAAACATTTTTTAAACGTGTTTTCTTTCTCTTAAGAGTAAACAGACTAACAGTATTTCTCATCATCAGCCAACCAAAATAGTACATTCCAATTTCCAAATGATTATAATAAAAGTTAGAAGAAGAAAAAGTTATCCCTGTCTAAAATCTGCTATCGATAGGTTAGAAAGCTACAATATCTAATTAATTTTTTGGTATGAATAAAGACGTCGATTGTTTTTTTCCAGTATTCATTCGTCGAATGAAAATGAAAGCTGTTGTCTCATAGTAATGACTCAAACTCTATTTTGTTCACCTTATACGTTATAGTTCCATTTAAGTTTGGGTTTTCTAGTTTGGTTAAGGTCTTTTTCAGTTAAGTGTTTAGGTATATTTTTATTATATCTTATTCCACTTTGGAGTTAAGTTCTTTGTAGTTAAGTTCGAATTAAATTCAGTTTTTTCAGCTAAGTTTAGTCAGTTATGTTTTTAACCAAATAAACAAAATAGAGCCTCAAAAGCATCGAAACATTAACGGCAGCTGCACTCTGGTTAAAGTCTGTTGCAAGGACTTGCAACTAAACAAAACATTAGGAGTAACAAGTAACAACAATAACAGTTTTAACGATATATTCACGGTCCAAAATATGATGTACTGTTCAAGAGCATTCAGTCAGAATTATTTACTTTTCTTCTGAAATACGTACTTTTGGTAGTAATTACGTGCATCATTAGCTAAAATGTCTACACTTTCAAAAAAAAATATACATAATAATAAGAATAAAAAAGTAGGGGTGAGAAGGGTGTCTCTTTAATTATCGTACCATAACAGAAGTCATTTTTCAACTCACTTTGTTCAAAGAGGTGATACGTTAACATGTTTAAGACATAAGTTATTTCCATGTCTAACATGAATGCCCATCCAATCATGTTAATTGTGTAACAGTAGTCGGTAATGATTCTGAAGTTATAGAATGTAAGCATTCAGTCACCCACGTTAGCTTGCGAATTTCGCAGCACCAACGCAACAGCGATACAAAAGGGTCGCTTAGCGTATTTCTCTCAACTGCTGATATCCCATAAAATGGCAGAAATTTGGCTTGATGAGTTGTAAGTATCGTAACCACTACCTTTATGCAGATTTGAGATTTTGCTTCAACTCGCCTATTTTGACTCATTAGCAGTTTTTATTTGGCTAACTAACCTTGAAACTTGAAGATGTAACAGGTGTTCGAGGCTTGACTTGGTTGGTGTTTGTATGTACGAACTATTTTGCATCAATGAAAAAATCTTACTTCAAAAAAAAACTAAACCAGAACTTATCTTCATACTGTTAATTGAACCAGCGAAAGATACTTAAATATTTTTGGTATGCTAATGGACTTTATGGTGCCTAATTTAAGCATCCAACAGGTTTTTTGGAACAATTTTTTCCCCAAGATATACTTACGATTCTTCGTTAGTCGTAACTCGTAACCATTGGAACTTTTTGTCAAAAAAAAAACCCCATAGGAAATATGTTAAGGAAAATAACAGTAATAATTGAACTCGTGTCGAGAGAAGCGACCCCATCATCATTGATATGAGTTGCAATTTGTAAGCACAACATCGTTTACTTTCTACTCAAAAAAATTTAGCTTGCAAGAATGAGAGTGTCACATCATAACATACTAAATTAGATATTCAATCACCTCAACAAAACGATAAATAGATAATCAAAAATAAGACCAACGGATTGATACAGACCGCCAATCCATAATATCTTCCCAAATTATCAGAAAAAAAAAAAGCTTCTTCAACACTTCGTTCTCAACTACTCATCAAGTCACCACCTTACTTCTATACTATAAACAGTCTTATAAAATTGCTGAGTGATTAACGGGTCTTTTAGTTATAAAAACTGACGCGTTGAATGTTTTTTTTTTAAAAAAACAAATGTTTTTTATTTGTCTTCACAAAAAAAAATATGAAGAAAAGAGTGCCAGTAGGAGTTGTTGTTGGAACAAGGAAGAGAAGAGTAGAGAAATTTTAGAGAGGGAATGATATTGTATTGTTGATTATGTTTGAGTTGATTGTATAATACAAGTCTAGCACCCTTTATATAGGATGGTAGAGATGAATCTAAAATGCAAATGAAAAGACATACTTTGAACCTATGCCTATGACACTTCATCTTTCATCTTCCTAAGTTGTACCTAGACATGTATCTAGAGTTCTAGATAATTAGATAAATTCATCCCTTGAAGACTATTACTTGAAAAGTCTCATACATTTAACAGTTGTAATATAGATGGAACCCTCCAATCTACTTATGAGAGATAAAAAAGATGAGCACCAAGCACCAAGTTTACATATTTGGCCTTTGACTCTTTTATGATGCACGATTGCACCATAATGGTATATTGAATAAAAATGTCAACTAGAATTTCATATGCAGGAATCTTAGTGAAAGAAGGAACATCAAATGAAGCCTTCTTATTTGAAATTATAGTCTTACAAATGGATAAACAAACAAACAACTCACATGAAAATTGAGACAACATTTATTCCAAACAAATCAAAATTTTATTTACCATATATTAGGAGAGATTTTAGAAAAAATAAAATAAAAATTTGTGGAATATGAAACATGGTTGCATGCAACGGGTGCTTATTTTTATGTGTGAAACATGGCATGAAAAGTTGGAGAGAAAAGAACAGTGAGATTTTTATTTTATTTTTTTCAAAGCAAAGAACGATGAGATTACCTTCTTTTTTTGTAAAGCGTTGAATGTTGATTGGTTAAATAGGTCTGAACATATTAAGGTGATTATTAACAACTTAGCTGAGTTGCAATTGGACGAGCAGAAAAGGCCATCTGCTACAGTCGCCTACAGAAGGCCCAAACGGTGTCCCAACATAATAATAGTCAAATAGTAGAGTTAATTCCCAAAATAAGGTTGAAGAAACAAATAATTTCCAATATAGGTTATATTAAAAAATAATTCCCATTATGGTGTCCACCTAGGTTTGGAATGTTCCAAACCTGATTTTCTTTTAAAAATTAATAATAATAATTTTAGTTTGCATTTTATATTAAAAAATACTATTATCCGGGAAAAACGTACGCTTGAAAGCTTTGAAGTTTTTTGAATGGGTTGGTGATTGCTGAGGATTTGAACACAATGTTGTGACTTACAATGAACTGGTGAAGGTTTTGGCTCGAACTGAATCGATGGAAGAGTTTTGGTTTGATACAAGAGGTTTGATGAAGCATGGAAGGTGCTGGAGAAGATGCAAGCACGAGGCTGCATTCCTGATGTCAGAACATGGACCCAATTGATAATTGGCTACTGCTCTGCTGATCAGTTGTATCAAGCTTTATTATGCCTGGAAAAGATGAATCAGCAATTGAAGATGCATGCAAAGGAATTCTTAATTTTTTAATATAAAATGCAAACTAATATTATTATTATTAATTTTTAAAAGAAAAATAGATTTGGAATGATCCAAACCTAGGTGGACACTATAATGGGAATTATTTTTTAATGTAGCCTATATTGGAAATTATTTGTTGATTCAACACTATTTTGGGAATTACTCCAAATAGCAGGCAATCTTGTTGCATCCGGGTCACAGTGAACACTGAACAATAGAACCAAATGAATAGCAAAATTTCATTTCCAGAACTGCAGTACGAAACATGAAACACCCCAGACTACTGTATCATGAAAGCTCACGATCAATATAACACTAGGTATTAAAAGTATGGCATATATGTCAACAGTAGGAGATTTAATAATAGGGATAAATAAAGGACAAAATACTGAAGAATTTTGCTGCAGCAAATGCTAGTTGCCTTCTCAATCGGCATATCTTGACAACAGCATAGCGCTACAACGTATACCGATAACCTTTCTTTGAACTGCATAACGTCTCAACTCTGAGTTACCAGTAGATATTGCCACCTTCAAACCAGTGCTTTCAACCCTTCATCTCCAAATTACGTATGTTTACAAAACAAGAAATCAGGTAGACGGACGCAGGATGAAAGCACAAGTAATCATCAGCAACTACAAAAGATTAGTCAGATACCACTTTAGCGAAACCAACCACCAACTCCTATCTTTCTTCCTCTTTCAGTAAAGCCAATATCAGCTGTCTTCTAAACGACCAAAATTTTGAAGATGATACTGCCCCCATTTTAATTTTTTAGCTGGCTTTCTTGCTCCTGAAATTCTCCTTCAGTGAGGCGAATTTCTTCTTGCACTGGTTCACAGTCTTCCCAGGGACAGCAGTAGCAACCCGCTCCCATCGTTGAGGTGTTTCCTTCGGAAAAGTTTTATAAGCCTGAACAAGAGCTCTCTCTTGCACTGCAGACCATATATCCTGGTCTGACTCTGAAGCTGCAGTTGTAGTTGCAGTTGCAGTTGCAGCGGCTGGATCAGCTTGGTTACTACTACTAGTAGATGAGACACTCCCAGTATCCGTGGCTTTACTAGCGTTGGCCACATCCACAGTTGGAACAGGGCCTGGAACTTCCTCCCTAGTACTAAGTGGTGAAGCAATAGATGCTGCAGGTTTTCTTTTCTCAAGAAATGAATCAAAAGCCTTCGAAGAATCAGGCTTCTGGAGGAGAACTGTTTTGGTTGCCTTCAGGATCTCCTCTACTGATCTTCCGGTCCCAAGATAATCGGATATAACCTCCCACCTTCGGGAAGTCCCTTTCGGAAATTTCAGTATCCCCTTTCTAAGGAGTTCTATTTCTTCCTTACCCCAAGGTTTCTCTTTTTTCTCATAGGTACCCGCAGTAATCCCCCCATTAGCATGTACTGCACCATTCGCCTGAGGAATCTTCTTCTCCAGTATTTTCTTGGGTTCTGAGTCAACCTGACGACCAAGCGAATCCCTGAGTAGTTTAGCTTGTTCTTCGTTGTCCTTGCCATCCATCCTGTCACACAGATCTTTGAGCCTCTCCATGTCAAAAGACATACAAAGAGATTCCACATCGTTCTCAGAAATGTCAAACACATGTTGAGAGACAACTTCAGCAGCAAGGGTCCTAAGACGGGTCCGTTCTTTCCTGAGGAGCTTTTTTTCCTTCTCTTTGGCCTTCTTCTGATTTGAAGCAGCTTCAGCAGCCTTTTTGTCTTCTTCTATTTTCCTAAGCCTCTCCTCTTCCGCAACTCGAGCAGCTTCTTCCTCCTGCTGTCTCTTGACCAGATACTTCGCTTGCTTTTTTCGCTGTTTCTCAGCTTTCTGCAATTCTTTAATTTTAAGGATCCTGGGATCTCTTTTGTATGCATTGTTCACAAGAGAGCATATACGCGCCTTTTCTTCCTTCCTAGCTTTTTCAGAGAGCTTTGCATTCTGTCGTTCCATCCATCTCTTATGGTCACGAGAATCAGCTTGCTCAAGGTCATATTCGTCTTCATGAGGAAATTCTCTCCAGCTTTTGAAGTTATACCAAAAATCATAGAATTTATCAACCACATCCAATGGAGTATTGTCGTCTCCTAAAGATGGAACCGGTTGAATAACTGACCACCGGCTATTCCTCATGAAGGCTGGAGTAAAAACCTTGTAGAAATCTTGTTCGGCACAGTCAGTAGGGATCTCATCATCAAACTCATCAGTGGAGTCATAAGTTCTTCTTTTCACAGGATCAACCAGCACTTCATAAGCTTCCTGAATTGCTTTAAAATGATTCTCTATTTTATCCTTCTTTACTTGTCTTGCGGCTTCTGTTTCTTCAGCAAGAAGAAGTGAAGCTTGTTTGTCCGGATGATATTTTAGAGCAACCTCGCGATAACTCCTCCGTATTTGCTCCTCAGTAGCCAGACATCTTAGGTGTGCCAACCCCAGCAACGCATAATGATCTTGTTGCTTACCATCACCTCCAGATTTCTTTTTGCTCTTACCACTGTATGATTCAAAAGAAGGAGAGTAGCTCTGTTCTTTCTCATTTGTTTCACTGTGGTCATCCTTGTCAGATTCTTCCTCATAGTAACCCGCAAGTTTGAGAGCAGCAGTGTGAAACGAATGACCAGCAGGTTCAAACTTCACTTTTTTAGGAAGACTATTACAAGAAACATACAGTGGCTTCCCGTCTTGAAGCTCCTGAGAGTACGATATCAGACGATGGGCCACCATTTTCTAATAATGGCCCAGATATGGAAGCAGGGATAACAACTCCGGACAGCCAAAAAACTGCAAGAAACAATGGCATTCAACTCGATCATGAAACAAACTTCAAAAAATAGAGAATAAACAAATCAATAAATCGACTAAAAAGTATGACACTAAAAAGAAAAGATGAAGAGACGGTACGCAGAGAAAATAGAAAAGAGAAAGCCATAGTGCAAGCATGGGGCAAATCAAGCACATTAAACTAAAGCATACCTGTCAAAATATGCAAGGGAAAACTGTAAAAGTCAATGCAGATTTGAAGCAATGACTTAAAATCACAGCGTTCTGAAAAGAAGATTTTAAGGAATCTTAACATGCTCTTCTAAACGAAAAGAGTAACACAGAAGGAACTAATTGCTTTTGAAGCATTCAGCATTACATAGAACTTCAATTAAGTGAATAGGAAATCTAGGATACACAGAAAACACAGCCACACAAAAGCAAACATGACAATCAGAGTTCCTAAGGCTTGTTCTTTTTGCCTATATTTTGTCGGGCTTTTAACTGGAAACAACTTCAATAGTACACCCATACACATACTTATGTTGTATTTGGATAAATCTAATATGTATTTGATTTAAAATTCATGATTTTGAATCATAAATCGAAAATCATGTAATTATATAACAAAGTGAATGTTCAAAGAACATTGTAGTTTGAAAACTGGATTTCACAACCATAGAGAGTACAACAACAGCAAACCCATTCTTTCCTCCATTGCCACCCAGACGACCACCCTGTAACTGCTAAAACCCCTTTTGTTGTCCCACCCTGCGCGATTGCCGATAATGGGATTTGAAGGAGAAATCCAAGGGAAATAACATTGCGAAGAAGCTCATGGTGACTGGCCGTGGGGTGGCGGCAGAGGTTGGTGCAACTAAGAAAAGTGTGGTAGATCCGAAGATTTGTGAGGAAAGAGTGCAATAATAACAACACGTGTTGATTTAAAAGTCATGGACTATTTTTTCACATTTGAAACCACATGTGCAAGCCTTATTCCAAACCCAAATCCAAACTCTGCATGTATCTTTCAAAAAAAAAAAAAGTCGCACATAGATATTGAACTCAGAAACAAATGAATCACAAAATCAAGACCTACATTATTCTGAACTAATGAAAATTACAGAAATAATCTCTTAGCACAAAACTAAAGAACCAAAGCACCAAATAAAACATAAGAGAGAAAACACTTCCAGCTAGGTTTTCAGCTACTTTAACCGAAACTCCGTTCCTAAGAAGCAGCCCTATTGCTAAAGCAGGTAGCATCTCGAGAACGAGTACAAACACAATTACCAAAGTAAAAACCCCTTCAAATCTACAAAAAGTAGCACACATTACGAACACACGACGACAAGGGCGACGCAAACAAAGAACGGCTGGCTACCAACATATGGCAAACGCGGGCAGACCTATTCACAATCTATCTATCTATCTATCTATCTATCTATCTATCTACAAAAATATGATAAATTTATATCAAGAGCTCCTTAAGTAACATAACATCTTACAGTAGGGTTTAAACAAATAATAAACCCTTGGCCTCATAATCTCACAGACAACACTTAAAAACAACTATTTTTCTGCTTTTTCTTTGCCCATATTTTTTGGGTGTCATGTTTTTCGTCATCATCATCATCATGAATAATAATAACAACATAAAAAGAAAAAAGAAAAACAACCCAGATACGATATCAATCACAATAATCAGAAACTAACATAATATTAAGGGTATATAAAAATTTATTTGCCAGAGTATCAGTAGAAAATAAAAATCAGATCTTTCAGGAAAAGAACAAGACAAAGGAGAAAAAACAGAACTTTTGTGTAACTAACATAATAATAATAGAAGAGAAGCAGACAAACGAACCTGGAAGTGAGTGAAGTGAAGTGATGAGGGTTGTTTTTGGGGGTTGGCGGCGGCGAGTTGTGTTTGTGTTTGGTGGGGAGAGTGAGGGGAAGGAAGGAAGGAAGGAAAAATGAAGGGAAGTGATGGGCCGACGACGGGATATATTATTATTGGTAGAATGGTAATACTAATACTACTGTTCCTATTAGGGTTGGGAAGAGAGACTTGGCCACTTGGGAGGTTGAGGGTTTTTCATTTGCTTCTTCTACTTCTTTTTTTCTGTTTTTCTTTTGTTTTTTTTTTGGTTTTAAGAAGTGGGCTCGGCTCTTTCTCAACGAGTCACTAATGCACAATAACTAGATTTCCTCTATTTAAAAAAAAAAAGCGAAATTGTTGGGAATAATCCCTATTTGGGTCGATTATTTCAAAATAATCTCAACTTCAAAAATTGCTGGGAATAATCCCTACTTGGACCCTTGTAGCCCGAAATGATCTAATTAAGTTTTTACAACAAGTTTTTTGATAAATTAAACCTTTCTTAAGCCATCAATTTTAATTTTGACTATGAAATACATTAATTCTATTGAATATATGCATAGCCAAAGTTTTTATTTTACATTTTGACATATTTTAAAATGTCATGGGATCATTCTCGGCTATAAGGATCCAAGTAGGGATTATTCCCAGCAATTTTTGAAGTTGGGATTATTTTGGGATAATTGGCTCAAGTAGGGATTATTCCCAGCAATTTTGCCAAAAAAAAACTAGACACAGGTACACAATTTATGTGTTATTTGTGGTTTTACACATAGTTTTAAAAACCCGGACCGGTGATCGACCTGGCCAAGGCCTGAGTCATTGGGCCACTGGTTCAACCAGCGGGTCACTAGTTGAATCGTTGGGTCACTAAAATTAATATAATAGTATTTTTCTATTAATAATTTATTAAAACCGTGATTTATTATACCTGAATCAATAAGAAAACAATTTAGAATGAGTATCTTTTTATGCAAAACTTCTATTGGAAAATGTTCTTATTTGAATAAAACTAAATAAATAATAATACAAAATCAAGATGAGTATTAAAATTAATCTGTGTCAATTGTGAATAATTTTAATTGTTAAATATAATAATAAAGCAAACATATTAACTAGCTTTAAAAAAATTGGAACAAGACAAAAAAAAAAGCAGCGCAAGTAGCGCATAAACATGTACAAATAACTGAAATATATTTCAACATGTCAAAGTTGCTGCAACCTGCAACAGATAGAGCTTCTCTTGTTAAACTACAGATCCCGTGTTCGAATACTCACCCACGCGAAAGTTTTTTCTATCCAGATACATTTGACCGGTCAAACCTGGACCGAGTCAACCGATGGTTCGACCCGGCTGGTTTCCAATCTTGTTTGACCGGGCTAATTGCATGTCCAATCCGATAGCAGAACCGACCCGAAGAAGTCACAAGTTTCGGGTTGACCCGAGGGCCGGTCCACTCGGGTTTTAAAACTATGTTTTTAAATTTTATTTAATTAATAGTTTCTTATATTATACTTCAACATAAGTTGCATTAAATTTGGTTTCAAAGTAGCATTTGAAGTTAGTGAACTCAAATTCGAATTTGGTTGAGCAATTTGGGGAATTTTAGCGTGAGGCATATTTCGACTGAATTGGGCGAATTTGGTGTTATTTGAGCTGGAATTGGCTTAAATATTGATATACATGGCCGATACGCATGATTTTTGCATTGAAAAAAATTTGAGCATGTTTAGGCGCTCTATCGGATGAGAGTAGGCCAAAATACGGGATTGTGTTTGCATGTCTTTGTTTTTGTGGTTTTGGGCTTGAAATGAACATCTTATACTAGGCAGTGCGTAATATTTGTTTGAGCACTTGTGTTATGCTTAGGAGCTATGAGCATGGTGCCTCTTGAGAGGTACAAGAGCTTACTAGTGAAAATGTTGTGAGGGATCAATCGGGCGACTCAAGGAGCCACCAGTTATAAATGTTCATGCACAATGAGAGATTGGTGGGCGACGAAGGAGCCCCCAGTTTGATTTATTCTTTGTGTAACTGCAGGATAAACATATATATTCAATCCTATAATACTATACGCTATATGTGGGACTCATGAATAAGGTCACTAACCCATTGCTTTGCTAAGTGAGTGTTCATAAATAATGAAGCTACGAAGTGAAAATGCCAATGTTAGTGAATTTGACTACTGTTAAACATGGATGTTAAGACATGTAAGTGACAAATAGATGATGCATATTGACTCATTGGTGCAAATGTGAATGCGATGTAATTTGATGAGAAATGCGGACTGCTAGTGTAGGTGAAGGTGATGTTGCGTCATGAAAGCTAATAGCCATGCCATTACTTCTTTTTTTGGCTACGCGTTTAAAACAAGGAGTGGTTTTAGGAATACTATTTCCCTCATTGATATTGCCACATTGACATGAATTGGATTTGGGATAACAAAGGAGACATTGTCACAAGGACGATGCTTGAAATACACTCATGAGATTTAAAAATGCGTAGAGACTTTGAAAATGGTTGTTGGGTTTGCTTTGCTAATGGATGAATGGTGTTGGCTATGGATTAGTTTGGGTTAAGGACTTCTTTTCTTTGGATAAGAAAAGGTTCTTCTTTAACTAATGGTTTGCTTGGGCTAAGGAAGTGTTTTGTTTGGCCTTATGAAAATTTGTTTCTTGGCTAAAGAATACCTTTTTTTGGACAAACAAATATACTTTTTGGGCGATGGGGTAGTTCATAGGAAATGAATATGGTGTGATGGGGTGATGTGTTTTTGGGTAGGGAAGGTTGTTGTGCATGTTTTGGATGAGATAAGTGAATTTGCATGGGGAAAAGATGTGTCTTGTGGATGAGAAAGGTTATTGTGTACGGGGTTACATTTGGCCAAGTTAGGTGTTTTGAAGGGGATTTACTTAAGGAATTAGGTCGTGTCTAGGCAAAAGGAGTTTGGGATTAGTGTTTTTTTGCAGGTGTTTGTCTGAGCGAAGGGATTTGGCAATGTTGAGTTAGGTTTGAAAAAAGGTGTAAGAGCATTGGGCTTTGAATGAGGCAGGTAGCAGATGGTATTTGGATAAGGGTGTGCAGACAAACAGACGTGCATGTTTGGATGAAAAGGATGATGATTGGGTGGATCGGAACATATGACTCTTATGCCCTAAATTTTGCCTCGATGCATTGTCTTGGGTGATCGCTGCAGCGGGCTAATATCTCGTTCTCTCGTTTTGTCTAAGTTGCCTTACAGTTTTCAACCTAGCCTCTCCTGTTAATGCCTTTAATTATGCCTAAATAAATTGTCTTGAGCGATCAACTTAGCGGTCCTAATCTCTCGATCTCTCGTTTTGCCTAAGTCGTTGTAAGTACGGTTTTAATATCTGGGTATTACCACTCCTTATGATCTAAACCTAATCTGCATTTGGCATGTATTTTAATATTGTTATTATTGACGGATACTTGAAATCTTAAGAAACAGGATTTGTAGTCGTGTCCAACACCTTCCTCTCTCTTTCCTGATCCCATATATAATACTTCTATATTCGGCCTTCGATTGAATGATTTTAAACATTAATAATTATTAGTCAACTAATTTAGTCAGCCCAGTCCAATAACAAAGTCCATCCCATAAAAGTCGGTCTGTCCCACATAAAAGTCAGATTATCCCCTAATTAAATTAAATATTTATTTAATTAGTTTCTTGAGGAATAATCCATCTAATTACACTACCAAAAAACCCATTTTTCGCAACGACATACACCCGATATCGTTGCGAATAATGTTTTTTGCAACGTTTTTTTTTCGTCGTTGCGGGTGTAGCCGTAGTGAAAGATAGACGGTTTTTCGCAACGACTTTATTATTGCCATAGTTTTGTCGTTGCTATAAATGCCTAATTTAGATACTTTTTGACACATTTTTCGCATCGAAATGTCGTTGCAAAACACTATCTAATTTTTGCAACAACATTTTTCGTTGCAAAAGACTCTTCTTTCGCAACGACTTAGGTCGTTGCTAAACAATTCTCAAGACTTTTGCAACAACTCTTGTCGTTGCAAAAGATAAAAACTGTTTTAAAAAAAACATTTTATTGACATAAATAAATAAATATATAGAGAGATATTTATTTAGTTATCCATATATTTTAATTCATTGAGATCATTGAAACAAATTTCATGATTTCATTAAAGAATAATAATTCAATAACTACATAATACATAATTCAAACCGATACGTTAGCCTAGTACAACTCGCTCGATTAAATCAACCATTAATTTAATCTCAATACAACTCTCTCATAACTTAACCTCTAAATACGAGGACAAGCTTCTATTTGTAGCTTGGTGAGCCACTTCTCTTCATTCCGGTCTCTTGAAGCTTTTGTATGGTAAAATGGAAATCTCGCTAAATAGACAAAGTTCTACCGGTGTCCAAGTTATTAGAAATCCAACATTGCACTAAGTTGCAGAAGTCACAAAAAGTCCATTCACAACATCATTACTAATTAAAACTAACATCAAAATTAACTGAGCACAAGTACATCAGCATATTACTCTGTCATAAAACTCCAGGAGAAGAAAGTGCAATTGTGCAAAACTAAGAATCATAAATAAGTTATCTAAGCTGGTAAACCACTAGAGGTAGTGAAATATCCAATCATGTGAGAGAGGAGAGAGAGTACGAACTTCACTGGCAGAGAGAAAGAGACAGAGAAGAAGCGGCTGAGGTGGTGGCCTACCAGAAAGAGAGAGAGAGGAGAGAGTGGTGTGGCATTGGATGGAGGAGATCTAGTGAGATTGAGATACTGATTTTGTGGTTGTTTGGAGACGATGGAGAGTGGCACTGTGGCAGTACTACTGTTAAGCGACTCCTAGTGAGTTTTTTTTTTCTTTTGAGAGGATTTGTGTTTAGTGAGTGCGGAACACTTATCAAAACAAAAAAGAAAAGAAAAAAGTATCATGTTTTGCAACGAGGAGTCGTTGTCAAAAGTTTCGGTATTTATCACAACGTCACATATCGTTACTGTACATGTTCAACATTTTTGGCAACGACAGATTTCGTTGCTGTAATTATTCTAATAGTGCGCTCAAGTTTTTGGTTGGCGGGAAAGTAAAAAAAAATTATACTTAGCTCCCCCTAACATTTTTGGCAACGACATTTCAAACCACGCCACATTTGATGAATGCATCTTTTCTCCCCCTATCACTTAGCTCCAGCATAATAACTTAAAATCAACCTTCTTAAGTCCCGAATCGCTGGTAAATTTCACGTGACATCACTAAGTATATAAACATAATCAAGCAACCTAACATTATATTCTTGCATCTAACACGTGTTTTGTGGAGTTATAGGTGAATTATGTCCCGTTTCTCAAACTTTAATTTGCAAGCATCTAGATCAATGTAAGGGTATTAAACTAGACCTCTAATCAGAAACTGAAGGCAAACCTATATGCTCTCTTTCCCCCTCAAAAACTACCATTTAAATTTCTATTTTGTCAATAATCACCATTATTTACAAGGTAATCAATCTAAACATGTAGTGGTCACTTTAACATGTAATATGGCTTTATGTGTTAAAAGAGGAATACGTTTTATTTACACTTCGCCTAACAACAAACATTTGCATAAGACATCACCTAAAATAGATAAAATTGCCTTAGGTTGTTTAATCAACTTGGGTGGTTTAATTGCGTATAAAACGATTGTTTTGAACTAATGGAGGTAAAAATTCACCCCCAAACCCAACAATTTTCTGGTTTCACGCATTTTACAAAACCTTGCATTATCAAAAGTCCCTACGGTTGTCCCTTTTGGTAAATTGGCAAGTAAGTGGTAATTTACTATCTCTAGTATCAAAAGGTTTTCCAATTGTTTTCCTAATAATAAAAATAGTTGGTGGAAAATTTGTTTAGCATCCGCATTCAACCCACCCCACACTACTACAGAAATGAACATAGACAGCGCCCTATGCACACCGTTTTTTTATAAAAAAGTGTTGTGTATCCTTTTTCCTTTTTAAAAAAAAAACGTTAACAGCGCTTAAAAATACGAGCACAGGGATTCTGTTAGCCATCACAGCACTTAATAGTAGTAGCGCTGTTGGTATATCATCACATCGTTGGTTTCAACCAGCGCTGTACAGCTCCTATTAAAAAATAAAAATAAAATCTAATATACAGAGATAAATTACAATCTAATTTTCCAATTTCACTTTCTATCAAAACAAAATCTCTTCCAGATTTCACTCATTTCTCCCCCCTCTCTCTCTGTCTCTCTCTCTACTTCTCGTCTTCTCCGTCCATCCCCTCCACCATTCTCACCGTCCCGTTAAATGAGCTATCTTTTCGTCCTTTTCCCCGACCAGCACAAGTTTCTTTAATCCCTTTCTTTCATTTAAACAAAACCCCCGATATTAAGCCCTAACTGGAAACCTAGATCGAAATCCCCAAACTGAACCCGAGGGTATGTTCTTTTGGTATACTTCTCCTCTTCTGCGGCTTGAATTGTGATAGAGCGTATGGCCTGGGAAACTGAGGAGAGCAGGTTTTCCATTTCCATCTCTCTCAGTCAAGTTTATTTTAATGTGGATAACTGAGGTAATTTTTTTAATAACTTCAAATACTCAAATTTCTGGTGTTTAAACTTGTGTTGCGTTGCAGTTGATCTCTTTTGTTAGTGCTCATCGTGAAATTCGACTCACCTCTCCATCAATTTGCTAGACCTGTCATTTCTGCTCAACTTTTGAGTAAATATCATTGTAGCTATTTGTACTATTATGGGTTATGGTTTTCCTTCCATTAGAATATAATGATAAGAATAAAGGAAATAATTAATTTGTAATCAGGTTTATGTATATAATTAATTCTGAGAGTGGTGTACATATAATGCTGGATAGTTTTGTTATCATGTGCTACAGTTGTGATAATGTGGTATTGTTGCACTTGTACTTGTGCTAGTTTATTAGTTGTTTTGATTATCTGTGATCTTTTTTGTGTTTTCTATTGTCAGATTGCTAGTTAGATGTAAATTGTGGTTTTGATATATGATGCGTTTTCCAGTTGCAAGCCGTGATTAATCATGTGCCAAAGTTTTTGTGTTGACTTATTCTGTTTGTTGAATATAAGGCCAAATTTGTGCCTTGGGTAAATTTACCCACCAGTATAATAGAACAAAACTTGGTTTTGTTTCTCAATCTGACTTCTTTAAAACAATGAATTCTGATTTGTCTAATTGTTCACTGTTTGGTTCAGTGCGTATATTTAGTTTTTTTTTTTGTCATTGTTTATCTCTTGTTATTTTATGAGTTGTGAATTATGAGTGAATTGGAAACTTTCATTTGCTGTTTTGATGTTATTAGTTGGACACTTATGTAGTATGAAACTGTGCCGTGTGGGACCGTCTTTGAAAATTATTCTTATGGATTACACTGATGATATATTAATGGCCGATGATATATTAGTGGTAGATCCGTAGATGTGTAATTGTTACATCCTTGTATAGTTGCGCTTCTTTTTAGTGTGAGATACTTCGGAGAATCTTGTTTTCAGTCCTATGTTGGACCAAGGCTCTAGCTTTATTAATCTTTATATGTTCAATGATCTGGCTCTCAAATGTTGGCCTTGGGAGAACTAGCACCATATAAGAGTCGACTAGCAGTCGACCATCCTCATAATTTTTTGTTTTTAATTTTTGTTCCTTCTTTTGTATAGAGCATCGAGTCCATTTATTGATGATTGATACATAGAATTCTCTTTGGCTATTAGTAGCGTTTGTTCTTGAAGTTTCATTATTACCTGTGTGGTGGTGTTTTGTGATGGGAGCATGGTAGTCTACTCTCTGTTGTTACTTCTCACATGAGTATATACTCGTGGTTGTGTGAGGCTCTAAGTTATGTGCTAGTTTGCTACATTAGTGGAAAACAACGTGCTTTTGCTCTACAAGTGATGTTTTGCTCTCCGTTATAAGTTCTCTTATTTGTATTGTGTTTGTGCATCGACTTGCCGCTCGTCTCGCTTATATGATATTTTTAGTTTGTAGCAGGTTGCATGTTTGTCTAATCTAGTGTGTACTATGTAGTATGCCATATGACTGCGTCTAATCTTGGACTAGTTAAATTGGGAGGAAGTACTAGTGTTAGAGTTTGAAAGCCATATTAGATTAGGAAGTTTGCTGTTGTTTTTGTATTGTGGCCTGGCTCTCTGAATTTCGCCTCTGACAGTACCATCTCTCTCCCCCTCCCCACTGCATTCTTTTAAGTGCAATTAGAGTTGCTAATGCAGCCATAATCTTGCATCATGAAACCAAAGTAACAGCAATTTTGCCTTTTCTGGAAGATGATGCTCAGTACCTCTCCCTGTGGTGTGTTGTCGGCCACCATGGTCTGTATTTTCAAGATTGAAACATCTATTGTTTGCTTTTACATACCATATTAACTTTTGTTGTTACCTGTACGGCTGTACATCTGCCTCAAGTAAGCAACTTGTGTTGATGTGCTTTTAAGTGGTGGCATTATCGTGTTTTGTACTTAACTGCTACTCGGATGAATTATAGTGTTGGTCTAAGTTGGTGGAGAGTTAAGTTTTGATGTTGGAAGTTTGAACCTTTGTCTCTACATTTTGTCAAGTGATGATTCCGTTTAATCTTGCTGTAGAAGTTGAATCTCAACAAGATTTTCTTGTCTATTTTTTCAATTTTTTTCTTATTTCAACTCTAAGTTACCGCTTTTCAGGTAAGCACCCTCTCCATGTCATGGGTTTCTAACCTTTTCTTATAATTTGTTGTCATCATGTAACTTGAAGATGGCTTTTGAACTGTTAGCTTGCTCTTTAATTTATTACCTCGTGTTAATGCTTTTGAGCAAGCCTTGCTTATTGGTGAATTTGTGTTTGTCATGGATATTAGGATTGTGACTTGGTGACCTATGATGTAGAAGTTTTTATGCTTCAGTCGGAGGGAGGAATTACAGCTAAGGGTCGAAGATGACCACTCAAGAAAAAGACTAAATTGGTGTTGGAGATGAAGACAAAGCTTTGAAAAGTGGAGATGAGAAACTGTTTCTTATTTTAGTTTGTATTAGATATTACGTAGATGTGCTCAGCAGTTCTGTTGGTGTGTGTATGCAATACTTGTGAAGCTGTTTGTGAGAAATAAATAAATGAAATGGCCCTGTGGACAATTTTGTCAGATTTTTTTTATTTTTTTGCACGAAATACCACAGCGCCTGTTATTGTAAGCGATGTGGTACTAGGCATGTCCACAACGCTTATTAGGCGCTGTGGTAGAGTTGACCCTACCACTGCGGTCGATTACACAGCGCCCGGTTAGCGCTGTGTATATGGCAAAAAAAACGTTGTATACATGTGATGTTCTGTAGTAATGCCACAGGCAAGTGCATAGGGTTTTTCACGCCCTATATCTACAGTCGCCCTGGTGGGTTTTCAACCTAACCGCTCTTTGTTATAAGTAAGTTGAATATGTGATGTGTGATGGGAGGTGACAAGGTGCATTGTGGGTGATCCTAAAGTGATGGAGTAAAATGTGTGGAAGCACTGAATGTAACAAATCCATCAAGAGGGGTCATGGTGTTTTGTGAATGGAATACAGCTTGTGAGAAGGTATGTATCTTAAAGTCAAGATGGGACAAGACTCGAAACTCAAGCTATGACAATAGGGTTATCATGAGATGAGGCTTTCACTTAAACTCGTCTTGCGCTACTCGTGAATGGTCTTGATATGGATAGATCATACTTTTTGGCTTATGATGCTTTGTGTGAAAATGATTTGTGTTTAGTGGATGTGTGATTTGGATTAGGTTGCTCGTCATATCTCATTTAAGGATGAGAGAGATTTTGGTAAGTTTCTTGGTGTTTTGAAGAAATTGCATATGAATCTTCCTTTTGTTAATGCTTTACTTGTAATACCCGAATATGCTAAATTTTTCGAAGAAATTTTGACTAAAAAGAAGAAATTGGATGATATTGAAAATGTTAATTTAAATGACGAATGATCCTTGTAGGTTTACTATTCCTTGCACTGTGGGTGAATTTCATGTTGATAAGGTGTTATGTGATCTAGGTGCAAGTATAAATTTGTTGCCATTATCCATCTTTCGGAAATTAGGTCTCCCTAAACCTAAATCTACGAACATGATGCTTAAACTTGCAAATACCACTATTCAATACCTTAGAGGTATCTTAGAGAATATTTTGATTATGGTTGAAAAATTTATTATTCGCATGGATTTTATCATTCTTGATATGGAGGACGATAGTCGAGTGCCTCTTATTTTTGGTCGACCATTTTTAGCTACTTGTATAACTCTCATTGATGTTGATCAAGGAACATTAACTCTTAAGTTAAATGGTGAAGAGGTGACCTTTAATATGCTTGCAAAATTCGCCATGTAAGGAGAGCACTTGCATGAAAATTGATGTTATTGATCATACGCCTAAAGAGAGTTTCATAAAGTGGGAGTTAAAAACCCAACAGAGAGGAACACTTTAAGAGATAAGAAATATAATGCTAAGAGGGCAAAATCTTCTATAAGCATTAAGGCTAAACCACCAGATACTGAGCTTAAATATATGCCTCCTCATTTGAGAAATGCAAGTTTTTCTAATTCTTCTACATTTCTCGTTAGTAATTTTACTTGCCATTTTAATACTGACTTGACAGGTTCTACACTTGAAATTTTTCATCTTCCTTGAAGTAAAAATAGTCAAGCCTTGTGATAATAAAGGAGCGCTTTCTGGGAGGTAACCCAATTTTTTAAATTTTATTTCATTTTGTTTGGTATCTTTTGTTTTCTTTCATATTACTTGTTTTGTGTTTTAGTTTTCCAATATAGGTAGAGGACATGATCAGTGATTGTGCAAGATATTTGGACTTTGGTACAAGAGCAACATACCGTGATTATTCATCTATTAGGTTGTCTCTTTCCTTTCACTTGTTTAGTTTTGTGTTGTTTTATCACATTGAGGACAAATGTGTGATTCAAATGTGGGAGAGGGAATGTCAAAATTTTCTGTTTTTTCATTTTTATTTTCCGCTTTTAAAAAACTGAAAAAAAAAGTTTTTTGATTTTGTTTATAGTGAGTCTTAAGATTCGAACTTAGTGATATTAGTTTTCTTTCTTCGCTTACCATACTTTATACCACTATTTGTCCAAAATTTGATTAAGATGCGGAAACGATTCGACATGTGGGAGAAACGACTCGACACAATGGAGATGGGTGATTTGACTTGAGAAGAGGCTAGGGGGTATTCACACGAAGTAAGGGAGACATGACTCGACATATACGACAAATGGAGAGGGGTAACACACGACTATTTTCGACGCAGGAAAGGGGACTGGCGACATGTGCCATGGATACGGCCCGTCGTGTCGCGGAGGGTGCAAGGTGCAACGCGGGTGAACCTTGTACGACGCGGTAGAAATGCGCGGACGAGCGCGTGTGGGTGTTGGGTGTATTTGAAGGGTTTTGATGGAATTTTGACATGGGCTTGACGCATTTTGACATGGGTTGGCATTGGTTGACAATGTTTGACATGAGTGTGACATGGTTGGATATGGGTTGTACTTGATCTTGACAAGATTGGGGTGTACTTGGTTTTGACTCGACATACAAATGGATCACTTGGCATGCACATATAGGACGACTTGACATACAATTTGTTTGGTTTATAATGACATGCAATTGGCTTGACACGACATGCAATTTGCTTGGTTTGACATATATTCATGCATATTGGCTTGATACGACATGTAATTTGGGCAATTTGACACTCATTTGGGTAAATTTAACATGCAATTGGGGTAGACTTGACATGTGCCTAGGCTATTTGACATGTAGGTTGGGTTGTCATGACATACAATTAGGCTTGAATCGACATACAAGGCAATGGGTTCGACACATATTGGCATGCAAGGACACGACACAAGCAAATATGACATGTGAAGAGGGAAGGCCGACGTGCGGTGTGATGCGTGCGGCATGGGGAATGGTCGACTCGACACATACACAAATGACATGTGTTTGAGATGATCATGAGACATAGATACTGGTTGATTAGGATCATTTACAAATTGGTTATGGTTTTTTTGTGACAATGAAGACATGAATGGGTTAGCACAATAAGTATAGCACATACACTAAG
This sequence comes from Pharnaceum exiguum, assembly GCA_900322385.1. Taxonomy (NCBI): domain Eukaryota; kingdom Viridiplantae; phylum Streptophyta; class Magnoliopsida; order Caryophyllales; family Molluginaceae; genus Pharnaceum; species Pharnaceum exiguum. The sequence goes on along the minus strand of ONZK01000132.1, from coordinate 10,037 downwards.
CAAGCATGCGTATGCAATATGTGGTTGAAACTCCTAAAGATAGGTTATATGTTTGCTAATGGCTAGCTTATAGGCTTAAGGCTTGGGTTTCATGCCCAACATAATCATCGCCCTATTTTAATGCAAAAGTACTTTGTATTCACCCAGAAGTACCTTGTACAAATTAACATCGATACAAAAGACTAATAGATGACAAATGCAAATCTTGAAGATATAAGAAGAAAGACCAGAGGATTGAATAAAAGAAATGCAAATGATGAAAACACATGAGAAGCATAAGACCATACATGTTCTCCGAAACTTCTAAAAAGTTAAGTTAAATTCACTTCAGTTCAGTTTTGTTCACTTCAACTAGTAACTTGCAAACGTAAACAGTTTTGATCCCGATATCCATTCGTAGCTATTAGTATAACATCGAAAAGTTCTCACCATATAGTTTCATGAGCACAATATTGATATGGTTTTGATAAGTGATTGAGTGTCAAACAATTAAACAAAAAGTTCAGTTTTTTTTCTGTTTAGTGCAGTTCATTTCAGTCTTTAGAAGTTAGGGAGAACATGCCTTTAACTACGCTTATACAAATCTTTTTGTAGTGATACGATTTTCTTTCTTTGGAATAAAAATATATAATTTTTTGGGCAATTTTGTCATTATTGGGAGACTAGCTACGTTACATATGTCTGATTCTTTTAGATGGTTTTTCTTTAATAATTTTTTTGGAATTTTGTTTGTTGGAATATTTCATGAAATTGTTTTTGATGAAAAGGATAAACTTAATTTATCATCATCAGGAGGCTAAATACGTACATTTGAACTACAATATATTTTAATTAAAAAAAAGAGATTATGTTTCAAAGGTTTTATATTATTTTCATACAATTAACATTTATAAATAAGTTTCCAATTTGGGTTTTACCAAAATAATATGTGTGACATCTTGTTTGAAACTCAACTAATATGTTACAAATGGATCTTGTTTTGTAGCAAATTCTGATTTTTTCTAATGATGTAACCTTAACATGATTTTAAACATTAGATTAAGGGTTATATATGCGATTGTATATTTGAAATCTATTTAGGAGTTTAAATCTGAAACTCTATCTTAAACTAGATTTTTTTCTTATCTGTTATCGTAAATTCTTTTTCTAATATCCTTTTATTATCTCGTACCCTAATTTTTTTCTTTTTAATATCCATTTAATTTTTTTTTTTAAAAAAAAACACTAACTAATTAGCAATCATATGTGGCCCGTTGTCAGCTCAAGAACTAACACAATTTTATTAATTAACATACATTGATTGGTGTACTAGGTTTCATGCCAGTGTCTTGCACTAACACGATTTTATTTGTATGTAATTTTTATTTTATTTTTGGTTAATATGTTAAAAGTGATAAAAGAGTACATCTAATATTACCATTTATACGGACACACTACTTAAGTAACTATTTAAGTGATAAAAGTGATTTTATGTTATTTATACGGACACACTATTTAGCTTTTCACATTACTTGCAAGAGTATATGTCATTCATGACTTCCTGCTGCTAGGTTGCTAGCTGGAGAGCCAAGGCTCTACTTAGTATGCTCCTAAGTCGTAGGAATACTTAACTTTTCATTTTAATTCTGAATTTTGTAAATCATTTTAATTCTGAATTTTGTAAATGTGAATAGCTAATTGGAACAAAAACTAAAGATTAATGAAGTGAACTCACATTAACCACAATCACTTCAAATTAGACAATAAATGAGGGTGGATTGAACATAATTAACAAAATTAAAAAAAGAAATATAAATTTAAAGGATTTATAGCCTATATTTCTCTAAGAACAAAGAGCCTTGCAATAGTTTAGTTGAGTAAACTAATTTTTAAAAAAGTTCTCAACAAATTAAAAAAAGGAAAAGAATTTTCGAAGATAGAAGTTGAAATGAAAAATTTGTTGAGCTCATAGAAACCGAATTGAACAACTTAGAAGTGAGAAATGAACTGAAACATCTATAAAGAATGAATTGATTGGTAATTATAAGATCTAAAAAGAAAATCCTTGATTGAGTTCGACATAATGAACTGGTTGGAATAATTTATATGATTGGTAAAGAGCAAATCCTTAGTCTATTTGCATTACAACGACTAGAGAAAGGACAATCGAAACATTTCTCTTTCTCAATTAATCTTTGTCTCGGCATTCAATCAAATCATCACCAACGTATCATAAATGGACCTATTTTGCAATTGTGTGGGATCATTTCACTGTATAGAAATATTTACTTTCAATCGTTGTAAAACAAAAAAGAGTCGAGCCTTACATTAGTTTTTCATTTCAGAAGACTATTGTAAAATGGAACCAAATACGTACCATATCCTTGAACTTTTAAAAGCCATTAGTAGAAATACTTATCATCCTTCAATTATCAAGATCGCCAACCATAAGTTAAAAGTTAAATTTTCTTTAGGTTGAAATCGGTTTAGTTGTTTCGTTGTCGATCATTTTCGCTTCGGTTCAATAACAGATATAAAAAACGGTCGGTTTTAATTCGGTGCGGGTTACTATAGGTCACAGGTTCTTTTTCGATTCCCTTCAATCGGGTCGAAAATGGGTAACGGTTCGGGTGAAACGATTCGTGTTATGGGGTTCGGGTTAGTTTTGCGAGGTCTTATATAACGTAACATTTTACATATTACGTAATATATTATATATTACGACAGGAAAAAGTTGATAACTTTATTCCTTTTTTCTTTTTAACAAAACATAAATAGATATTCACATTACTTTTAATACTCGTGCCGTTAAAGTTGATGAGAATTGAGCTGGGTAATTGTCAAATGGCTAGAAAGTGACGAGACAGTGGGAATTGAGGTGGGTAATTGTCAAATGGCTAGAAAGTGACGAGACAAATTGGGTAGTCTAGGTATTGGGTTGTGTTGCATGACCAGACTGTGATTTGTTTTCTGGTGAGTAGATTGTGATGTTATTGATTATATTTGCATCGTTGATGGTGCTTTGGTAGTTGTTGTGTATGGTTAAGAATTATAAATGGTTGGGTTTTATTGTAAAAAAGACAAATAGCAATGGATTAGAGAAACAAAGAAACAATGGTAAAGCAAAGAAGGAAAAAAAAGAGAGGAAAAGAACCCCTTTTCCGGAGTTATCTTGGAGAAAAATTAAAGGCATGTGATGGAGTATTCACCACGTGTTGACCGCAGAGGTTTAGGGTTAGAAGGAGGAAATTGATCTGAAGTTTTGTTCTGCCGTCATAGTGAATGAATGAGGCACCTGGTCGTTTCACTGGCAGCAAAACTACGCTCATGCTTGTCAAGTATTGCACTTGATTTTTTTTCTTTTAAAATTCTCACAAAGTTGCAAAAAGGATTCTCACAGTGCCTGAGTGTCGCTCGTATTTCTAAGCTTGATTTGTTGGGATATTTTTTTCTTACCCTAAAACAGAAGATGGCCTTGGTTTTTGGTCTATCGCTTTGTGGTTTTGCCTTTGGTGCTTTTGCTTAAACTTGACTCATGTATAAAGCTATGAGACCCATGTTTCCTTCTGCTTGTCAAGTACTAACTTAGGGTCTTGAAGACGAGTATCTGATAATTTCTGTAAACTTAGTTTGACTTATATACCCACTTATTATCAAGTGCTTTCCGACCAGGAGGCAAGGGAACCAAAGACCATGTCTTATTTGCTTCAATAGTAGCAATTTCAGTTTGTGTAGATGTGATCCAGTTTGAATCAGAAGAAACTTCTTCATATGACTTAGGTTCCACCAAATATGCGAAAAGACAAATAAAATAATGCACCTTAGGAGGTTAAACGAATGAAGCTAACCATGTTACAGAAATGTGGAATTTGTACGGGGTATTGCCATGCCTAATGACGAAAATTCCCAATCTTATACCGCCGGTTAATTAGAATCTCCATGGAAGTGGGGTGCACAGATGCTTAAGAAAGGAAACTGAAGTTGATTGAATAACTCGATCAATTATTAATCCTCATTCGTACCATTAATAATAAACATAGCTTCGTCACATTAATTAGTATTAGCCCATTGGCCTAATTATTAATTAGCCTTAGTAGTTTAGCCCACAAGATAAGCTCAATCCATCAAGTTTTTCCCCGCTTTAAATATTTATTTAATTAAATATTACTTGGGGAATAAGCAACTTCTTCTTTGAGGAGATTTTTGGAATATTTAGAGCTTAAAACCGAGTTTACTATATGCCTAAATTAGATTAACAATATTCGGAATAACACAAATAGGAAAAAAAAACCTTCCCGAAAATCTCCTCTAGCGGCACGCGCCTGAGGTCGGGCGATTAGAATAGTCAAACAGAAGCATGTGTTGGATCTAAGTCAGAGTCACCCTGTGCAGCGGCATGCGCCAGAGAGAGGCGGTGTGCGCCAGGGTGCATTCTCGTATAAAGTTCATTTTTATACCAGATTTTCATACAATCTTTACAATATTTCCCTAATATTCTTCTAAAATCCGGCCATTCTTCATCCCACCCTATAAATACCCCCTTCATTTCATTCATCACAACAACGCACTATTATACTATTATTATGCCAAAATTTACACTTAATTAATCAACTTGAACTCTAAGTCTAAATAAACTCATTTCAAAGCAACTAAACACATTAACAAGTTCAATCATTCAAGCACACAAGCAAGGAGCTTATCAAGACTAAAGAGCACTTTCTCAAGCATCGCATGGCCCCTAAACTTTGGAGTTCTAGTTAGTTATACGGTAAAGGTCCCGAAGGCACCAATGATATGTGTTATTGGTGTTGGTATAAGGAGCGTTATTTAGTTGATTTCAAAGTCATTTAGCTCGGGTTTTGTATGAAAAGCTTATACTTATCCATTTGCAATCATATTTGTAAATGGAATGGAGCCTGTGTCAATCGAGTGCTTTGGGAGGAAGGAATGATCATTGGAAAGCTATATGAAAGATTGGATGAATCTGATTCAAGGACCATTGGAAAGCTATATGAAAGATTTAAAACTTTCAGTTGATGACAAAGTCAAATTCGAAAAGTAAGAGGTTCGAAATCGGCGGTAAACGTGACAGTTTGCTTGAGCCACACCTTGCGGCTCAGAGGCGCAACGTGCGGCTTAGAGGCGCAACGTGCGGCTCAACTGTCGTACATTTTGTTCCGGCCGCATGGTGAGGCTCTGTAGCCGCACGGTGCGGCTCTCCGCGTACAACATATTTTTCCGGTTTTTTATTATTTCCTTTGATATTTTTTATTAGTTCATTAGGTTATATCTTACTTTATTATTTTAAAAAAACCTCTTTAGAAAAATTATGGAGAACTAATCTCCTTTCTTGATTTGATTAGTTGAAGCTATTGGATTCTACAATTGTGAGATTGATCTTCTCTCTTCCTACTCTTGAATAATTGCTCTCCTGCTATTATTTTATGATTATCACTTGTTTTCTCTAGGTGTACAACTAGGTGAAAGTTTGTGCTGATTATTTGCTAGAATTGATATTAAATCCGTAATTTTTCAATCCCTCTTTTTCAAGTAGCAACTATGGTTTATTGATGCATGTTTTTCATGGTTAGTAACTCATAGAGAGAGTAATTACATTGATTGAATACTACGGCTTGTGTTAGTATTATCTTTCAAGTAGCCGAGTTGCATTTAATCCCATAAAAAATATGAAATGATTTCCATTAATTGCCTTCGATCAAAATAGTCTTACATTGGCAGGTCTTGTGGAATGATATTTGTGATCTTTCTCTTTCTATTGATCAACCTTGGCTCTGTGTTGGTGATTTTAATGTTGTTTTGCAATCTCACGAGAAACTGAGTAACTCTTCTCTGAACAAGGCTAATGTTCAAGATTTTTATGACTGTGCACAAACTGCACATCTGAATGATTTGCCAGCGTCTGGAGCTTTTTATACGTGGACAAATAATCAAGATCCACCTGATAGGGTTTATTTCAAATTGGATCGAGTTACGGGGAATCCTATCTGGTTCTCTAGTTCTATACAAGCAGCTGTCTCATTTCTTCCTCCTGGAATATCAGATCACTCTCCTTTATTGATCACTTTTCTTGGCCAATCATCAAGTAAGCCTAAATCTTTTAAGTTTCTTAATTGTTGATGGGCTGATCATTGTGATTTTCTGAGTGTTGTTCAGCAAGCTTGGAGTATTCCTGTTTTCGGGAATGCAATGTTTAAGCTTGTTAGAAAGCTTAAAGCTGTTAAAGTAGCACTAAAAGCTCTTCACATGAGTCACTTCTCTAATATTTCTCAAAGAGCACAAGCTACAATGGACAAGCTGCTAGCATGCCAAACTGTTTTATTTTCCCATAAAAACGATATGGCTGCCATCCAAGAAGAAAGAGATCTGAAAGCACTTTATCTTCATCAAAGGAAAGCTGCACTTAGTTCTTATTTCCATAGAGATAAAGCATTACATTTGAACCAAGTGGATGATAATACAACATATTTGCATGCACTAGTAGCTGATAAACAGAAAAGGGGTTTTGTGGGGC
>ONZK01000128.1:277416-300328 GCA_900322385.1 Pharnaceum exiguum | reverse complement strand
ATGGGGTTGATAGTTCTTTTTTTACACGTTTAACTAATTTTTCAAAGTAAAGAAAGAATTGATTAAAAAAAATAGCCCCAAACCTAAGTGGACACCACTTTAGGAATTATTTTTAAACCTAACCTATATTGGGAATTATTTATTTTTCCAGTCTTATTTTGGGAATTAACTCTAAAATCTTGTCACGAAAATAATTTGCATGTAAAGTTGTAATGAAACTGAGCAATGAACATATCCAAAAATAAAATACCTAAAAATCAAATAACTAAGCTGAATTATAAACAAATAAAAAAGTGAACCTAGATAATATATAATAGTTTGAACTAAATAGAACAACTTAGATATTTTAAAGAATGTTAGTTCTTAGAATTTCATTATGCGCGCTGTTGTTGTTGTTGTAGAATTTCATTAAGCTCTAGGTAATGGAACCTGAATATCTTAACGACTTAACTGACATGGGTGAAGAACGGTTGATGGCTCTAACTAAAATCTCCTAGTCTAGCATACACAGGTGTATGCATACACCTGATAGGTGGCACTTCTTAGTAAAAAGAAAAAAAAATGAAAAAAAAAATGGTTAAAAGTCAGATAGTGCGTCGGAGACATTAGTCATATAAAAGATTTCACTAGTCATATTCCTACTAGTCATTAGAAATAAAAATACCCACTAGTCATTAGTCACATAAAAATGACCATTAGTCATCAATGTTAATTTTTTTAATTAAAACGATGACGTGGCACCCGGTGTACAGGTACACCGGGTGCACAGAAGACTTGCTGAACTAAAATAGAGCTTTCGATAAATCAAGATTACTACGGAGTACTGAAGTTTTCTCCAAATATACAAGTAATCAACTTGGTCGTATGATTGGATACGTAGTATGATGCATATGTATGCACTAAAAGAAAGAGAAAGACAACTACAGTTCATTAATCATTAGTTAGCATATCATAATGACTCCAAAGGTAAGCTAGCTAGCCTTGAATAATGGATGAAACCATCATTGATTCCTTTGGGTGCTCAACCACCATATCTTGGCAATACTGACGCGCAAACAGCTTCAATTTCCTGGTACAAAACTATAACGCTTAGTCATAATATTTGGTAGTACTGCAATACTATTTACAAAAAGGTTTCTTAAAGCCATTCAGTACATGTTAACCTTAAATGACAAGAAGTGATAACTTTGATTTTAATTCAGCAAATTTCAGACCGTCTTTTAGTAATAGTATAGTTCATCTGCATAAGATTGGACCAAGAAGGAGAAGTACGTTACGTAGTTACGTACGGTAGTTCATCTTTAACAGTTCCTTATGATGATGATTAAATTTTCAGTTTTAACACAAAATCAGCGTTTGCAGAAACGAAAGCCAGGAGGTAGGTGCCTCTACCTCTATATAATCCTGACAAATAACAACAGATTGACATGTGGCAAATCTTAGTTGAGTAGGGATGGTTTTCATTAGCAAGATTGATGATTATGGGCACGTTACGTTAAAATAGGCTTGTACTAACAAAATTGAATGTGGAAAATCACGTGGCAGGAGATCCTCGCTTGAGAAAGACTGTTCGTTGAGTCCCTTCTGGAACACATTATTTTGTTGGCCTTCATCAGGGGAAGAAGCACAACTTCTATCCAACTAGCAAAGCAAGGAATTAGAAAAGCACATGCTCGTATAGAGTTGAGTTGAGTGAACTTGTGACTGCGCATGCAAGCAAATCCTCTCCCTTCGGTTCCCTCTTGGTAGTTCACATTAGGATTCCCTCATTCTTTTGTTAAATTTATACTCTGACTCTCCAGCACCCCCATTGAATGTTACATTCTCGAGCACCCCATTGAATGTTACACTCAGTTGTTGTTGTCGTCGTTGTTTTGTTAAATTTACAATACTCTTCGAGGGTAGTCAATGTAACCTGAACTAGCGGTAAATTAGGCCTCTAAAAGCTTGTAAATCATCACCTGTAGACTGTAATAGTTGTGTACAGAATGCAATTCAAGTGAACAATCCCAATTCAATCATTCCGTGCCACTGGGCCGGAATTTCGGTACTACGAAAATATTATTATACTTGAATTCTACAAGCAATCCGACATCTGCAGATCTGCTTTAAGGGACCGTCATGCATATAAGTCGTGACTGTGCCTGTAGCATGTGAAAGGGTTAAACATGCAACTGCAAAACAACTTTATCTTCAGGACGCTATCTAGTTCATTACTTGTATCTGATTAAGAGAACCGGTCATGCACACATGTCAGAAAACAGTCTCCCGATTTTTCGGGAATCGGGGGTAAGGCTACGTACATCAGACTCTCTCAGTACCCCATTTGAGATGAGTTGTTGTTGTACATGTCGAACCTGTCTTTAGTAGCATGTGAAGGGTTAAACACTTGTACATGCAACCGCTGCAAAGCTTTTAAGGTCACACCATCTTAGAAAACTAATAAACTTCTCAAATTGGGAATTTGGACACACTTATTCCCTAGGGATAAAATCAAAAATATCACATAGACCACAATTTCAGCTATAAAAAAACTTAAAAGGTGTTTTTTTCCTTTTTCATTTCATTTTACTCCCATTTCTATAATTGTACAGCACAGAATTCTTTCTAATTCCCTGAAGTCTCTTCGAGCTAACTGCTATGTACAAGGTGCCAAGGTGGCATGGCAGTAGCACTCAGCCAGCTGCAACAATGTGAGGCACCTTACGATGGTTACATCATAACTAGTTATTGGCTACTGGAAAACAAACAAAATATGGTGGGCACGCAACTCATATCTTCACAAACCGAACGTCATTCTGCCCGAATGCAGTCCCACACGCAGGGCACTTCCTGTGGCGGATTTCCAGGTTTCTCTGAATGCACTGATTGCAGAAAAGATGGTAGCATTTTACAATGACCACCTAGGTGACACAAGACAAACCTCGTCAGTGTGTATCAGTCAAAAGACAACTAGATGAAAAGAGTGAACTGGCAGATAATATAGGACATCATTAAATTGCACGCAAATGGGATTAATAACCAAAAACAGAGAATTACCTCTTTCGGTCGGTCAAAACACACACCACACTTAAGAATAGCCTTGCAATCTTTTATTTCTTCCTCTAGCTTTTGGACTGCAGCCTCCCCGGTTTCAGCAGTCATCTCAGCCACCTTGTCATTCCATTCTCGGAGGTCATCCTCAAGCTTCTGCCTGTCATCTCTGGTGCACAGAAGTAAACCATTTCCTTAGGAATTCATACTCATCTACACTATTCATTTTTCAAGTGGGACTAGGAATTTCACACTGGCCACAGCTAGGTCTGTACAATGGTTCGGTTTCAGACAGGAGTGGAACCAGATTCCCCTTGAGCAGGGGTCCTGGACACCGGGGCCGACTTCTAATATCTGGTCCGAAGCAAGATTGGACCATGCAAGACCGGATGTGAAAAATAAAAAAAGCGAATCATGATGCATGTTCAACTCAAGGCTGGAAAAGGAGTACATTAGAAGAAATATTATCAACATCTTAACTATTTCTTTCAAGCAAATACAACAACAGCTTAGCCTTAATCCCAAAACTGATTGCGGTCGGCTAACATGGACCCAAACAAATGAAGTCCCAAGTTCAAGTCTCCTCAGGGCCACTAAAGGTTTTACCGGTCGGTAACTTCAGGGCCCATGAGATTAGTTAGGCAAAGCCTAGATACCCATGTTATCTTTAAAAAAAAAAAAAACTAATAATGTATTGGTAACTGGTAAGCCCCATGAATGGATTTAATGACCATCAACAACATGAATCCAGAACTGGTATCTCTACATTATCATCACTGGGAGGGAATCAATTAAGAATTTCAATATGGAGAAAGAGGGTTGCCGGGTCGCCGCAGCTGGATTGACAGTGTGACTGGGTACTGGCGCAGAAGCGCAGGTAGTGGTCACCGACATAGAGTCGGGATATTGAGAGATGGGACAGAGACTTAGAGTGACAGGTGGTTTACCTAAGGCGGTGATTTGTGGATGTCAATGTGGCAACAGGTTTTCCAGCAACGGCATGTGTGGAGGCGTGTGCTACTGTGAGAAATGGGGGCAGCTTCTTTTCAGCATCGCCATGTAGTGAAGGCATGTGCTTTCCACCGTGAGAAATGGGAGGTGGAAATTGTGGAATGTAGGAGATGTTGATTTGTGTTGGACGTCACCTTCAGTTGAACATGCATCATGATTTTTAGTTGGGGCCAAGGAAGAATGGACGAGAGATAGAGCAGGGGCTTGAAGATCTGTGTATCATGATTTTTAGTTGGGGTTAAGGAAGAATAGATGATAGCTAGACCTGGGCCATGAAGAAACTGAGCAGGTACTCTCGTGTGTCACGCCTGACTTTTGTAGTTTTCCTCATAAAATTGGTCTGCATGCCGGCCCAGGTTTTTCCCAATATTAACCAAGACCGGAGCTGACAGTTAAAATCTCAAAATCAACCAGGACCTGAAAGCCCTCAGGTTTAGGGTCCCTTTTTTTCAGCTTCTTCTAATAACTTCTTCGGCTCATATCTTCTGATCGTAAGAAGTTGTGAAGCCAATATCCATTCATAATCATTTGTACAACATTGAAAAAGTCTCACTATACATTGTCATAAAAGCTCAATATTGACAGAGTATTGATAAGTATTTGAGTATCAAAAGAATTAAATAAAAGTTTCAATTTCAGTTTCAGTTAAGTTAATAGAGAAGCTGAAAAGAACAGTCCCTTAGTTTTCCAATCTGGACCGGCCAATATACAAGCCCAGCCCCAGGCTGCTGATGTAACCAAAATATCTACCCATCCAGCATGCTTAAACAAAGACAATTAACATCCATTGAAAAAAAGACACGAAAGGACAATTTCAGAGTTCTCTACATTACTAGCCACCACACCCCTGACACCAACCCAGAAAGATGAAAGAACGAAAATAAGACGAGGAAAGTGAGAAGGAAACATAAAACTTATGCGACCACTGAACAGAGAAATTGTAGAGATGGCAAGTAAAAAGCAAACAGCAGTACCTCTCACAGTCTAACACCTTCTGGGTTTCAGCAATCTTACGTTGGATTTGCTCATACTCCTTCTCAGATGAAGCCATAGTAGACTTCAGCCACTTCAATTCCTTTTCAGTGTCAGCTAATTCCCATCTAGCAGTCTCTAGGCTGATAGTGAGGTGTCTGTCTTCTTGACAAGAGTTTATGGCCTCCAACATGACAGCTTTTAACTGCAATAAATTCCAGATTACAATGCAATCATTCTTAAGAAGAGAGTTCAGCAACTAAGAAAACATACCTGCTCTTCACTCTGCAAAATTTTTGCTCGAAGAGATTGAACTGACACATCAACAAGTTGAAATTGCTTGGTCAGTGCTTGCTTCTCTGAAAGAAGTGAAGCCGTAGCCTGCTTCATCTTTACACTTTCAGACACCAACTGAAAATATTAGGCAATCAAAATCTAAGTCATTTACTACGAGATGTGAATTAACATCATAATTCCCAAACCAAGAATGAACTTCATATATCATTAAACAGAGGACATAAGTCGAGATTAAAATATGTGCAGAACATTTTACCTTAATATTATATTCATCCCTCTCGGCCATCTGCTGCTGCAGATGCTGATTTTGAGTCTGCATATCTTCGTATGCTTGACCAATGGTCTGCACACGCCAAAGTAACTAATTAGAAAATAGGAGAGGAGAAAAGGAAAGATGAAGCCATCTATATGGAACAGAACTTGATGCAGGAAATGGCATAACCTCAATTTCAGAAATATAAGCTTCTGCCTCTGCATCTTTCATTTTTATTGCTTCTGTCAATTCATGAACATCCCTGAAGAGAAAGAAAAGTTAGTGATTCCAAAACCAGATGTATAGAAATGGATAGGGATCCAGTGGCAACTTTGAAAAAGCAACAATAGACTGGAACAACAGGCTTTATTCTTAATGCCAACATGTTGGTACAGCCATTCCAGTCAAGGAATAATCTAGCAGATTTTGTCCAAGGGATACAATAAAAACAAACAAGACAATACAAAATAAAACAGCCTAAACTGTATACCTGATTTGCAATGTCATACAGGTCTCCAAAACCTGTGTGTGTTGTGTTTTTTGTGCGTGTTTGTCGTGTTTTTTGTGTGTATGGGACGCTACAAATTTAAATAGCAGAGTGCAAACCTTTCCGTAGCATCGAGTTTAACCCACAAATCAGCTATTTCAGCTTCTGCAGAAGATAGACGCTGCTGGCAAGCAGCCTCCGCTTCATTGGCAGCTTTAATCCTTAGCTCCAAGTTATGCTCACCAAGAGCATATTTCAAAGCCTCCGCTTGCATACAAGCCCGTCGTTCAGATTCTTGGATTTCCATACAATCTCTGAAGTTGGAAAAGTGTTAAAAACAATAACAAGCATTATACACCATCAGCATCATGAAGAACAATAAGTGAAAATGTAGACACATTCTCACAAGGACTGAAGGCAAACAGACACGCCCATTCTACCTCTCACAGTATTTTACCCTCCACATTCCGTGGCCAGACAGAAAACCACAAACAGAAGACATTCAAGCATGGCATAACAGCTAGGACTTTCACATATCACTATCCTCCCAGAGTCCCAGATGACCATCCAATGACATCAGTTTGCCGGTATCAACCGGTGTTGGGTAACTTTTCATTTTAAAGAGAAAAAAAAAGTTCAAGAACACCGTTGATTTGAAAGTATTCGAGGGCATTGAAAATTTATTGGGCTAATAATCATGCTTAATTGGCATCTTCCATGTTATTAATCTCAAACAGTAAGTTGGTAAATTTCAAAAGTCCAAAACAATATAAAGTGACGGGCTTCCATCGTGTGTAGATATTTACAATATGCAAATGAATTCATACTTCATACATAGACCAGTCTGAAAGATTATATAATACAGAGACTGCCCCAATGTACCTGTTATCATAGCTCCCCTGAACATACATATCCAGAAAGATTTGCAGTTCCAACTTTTCCTTCTGCAGCTTCTCAATCTGCAACATTATGATATCCATGAACACAAAACCAGAAACCAAATACTGATGAATTGAGTAAAACACATATATTAGATAAAACTACAAGAGCTATCAGCAACGATTACCATTTCAAGCAATAATAAGATACTCTCTATGTCCGAGAATAACAGTTCCATTAATTTTCATTTTATTTCCATCAGAGAGTGCAAAAGTGAAATTGTATGATACATATTAAAATGTAACCAGAAAGAGAAATGGGACTCCAATTTTCAGAGAACAAAGATGGAAAATGGGACAATTATTTGGCAAAGGCATACTATATCAGCATGGGCTAACTCACCATTTCCTTGAGAGACTTTGTTTCTGCTGTCTGCTGCGCACATTTATCTGCCAAAGAGTTCACTTCACTAGTCTAAAAGTAAAAGAAGAATATCAGCATCTAAACGGAAAGAACATGACAATATATGTTTAAGATGAAGACGTTCTACATAACATGGTATATTTCTAATGTACAGCCTAACAGCATGCGCCATGTTGCAGGAAAACTTGCTCTTGCATTCTCATCTAGTCACCATTAATACAGAACATGGATGGTGCTTAAAAGAGATCGGTGACGCATCGGTGCAGCTGTAAAAATTGCACCAATGATTAGAGATGCAATGGGAGCATGCACCTATGGCAAGAGCACCCTCTCTGTCAAGAGAGTATACTTAAATGCCCATGCCTGCAGGTTATACTGACACCAAAGATCCCTGGGCCTCCAGAACCGAGCCTAATAATACTATAGATTAACATTTAAATGTAAGGGCTGGTCGTTGGTTCACTGAGTTACCTTTCTACTTAACAATACTTTTCTTGATTCCACTTCCTCACGCAGGGAGAGAGCTTCTTCAGCAGTATCTTTCCATCGTTTCAACTGCGCCTCCACCATTCCCATTTCTTTTGACAGTGCTGAAGCCATCACATTGAACTCGGCTTTAATGTCATTCCTTCCTGAAATGACCTTAAATGTCAGGTACTAGTGATAAATTGAATCCAAGTTCATAGCTAACCAGGGAATAAAATCTGAAGTCCTGACACTAAATTACCAGTATCTTGGAGAGTTTCTTCCAGCTTAGCTTCCAGATCATTATTCTCGAGAACAATATCCTGCAGCTTCTGTTCTAGTCCCTCAACTTTTGACTCTGAAGTGCCGCACGCAGACTTTGCGGCGTCTGCTGAATCAGCTTTCAACTCCAACTCCTTCTCTCTTCTTAAAAGGTACGACCTCTCTGACTGCAGAAGAACTTTTCAGAACAGTGCATAAGTATACAGAAATAATTACTTCCATGCATTCATAAAGGAAGTATACTCACCTGAAGCGAGTCTGTCAAACTTTTATATTTCACGACTTCAGCTTTCCAGTGGTGGAGCTGATCATTTAGTAAATTGTACATACGAGAAGATAGCACAAATTTTTCATCTTTTATGTCATTCTGCAGGAAACCATCACAAGTCAAGAACAAATTCTTTGGAGATTCAATCAAATATGACAGTGGAATCTGGCTCGCTAATTTTTTTAACAAATTGGCAAACAATCTCACTAATATCTATTGTGACAGACCTCAAGATCTTCCAACTGTTTAGACATGATCGTGTTATCTTCACGCGCATCCTCGAGTTCAGCAAGACGTTCAGCTGCTACTATCTGCAAGGTCATTCAAGATTATAGTTCAAATCAGAATAATGTGAAATAGAGCTGGATCACACATTTGGATAGGTGTTGCAATCGAGAACGGAAAGGACACATGATAAATACCTCTGCTTCTTCAACTGATTCCTTCAGCTCCTGCAGACCCACTGTCTTATCTGGTTGCTTTTCAGGGGATAAATGACCATTAACTGCACAAGAAACTGCGCTGTATGCCTGAGATGCTGCATTCTTCTGCATTCTCAGACTTACCAGCTTTCTTCTACTATCTTCAAGTTCAGCCATGCTTTCGTCCAGATCACCTACTCAAACATTATACAGGCCAAGGTCAGGACAGTATAGCAGAAAGATCAGAAAATACGACACCAAACAAGCAATAAATTCAAGAACTAGAATACCATAAAACGGGAGTATTGCATATGATTCTTGTAATCAAACAGTTGTTACCATCAAAATTATTCCAAAGCTTGCTACTGTACACTGTTTACACTTTACACAGATCAGAGATATACAGCAGCACAACAAACCTGCAAGACGTTTAATTTCAGCTTGATCCACTGTCTGGTTTAGCACATAATTTTGAATTCTGTCAGTATACTCCTTGTGCTTTTGATGGAGACCATCAATGACCTCACGAAGTCCTTTAGCATCCTCCAACATCAGATTGTTCATCTTATTTAACTGGGCAATACAATCTGTAGCGATCATCAAAAGAAATATTCCTATTATCAACAAAGTACAGTTTCCTAATGGAGAAGAGTTGAAAAAATAAGAAAAAATCAACCTTCTGCAGAAAGATTCCCATGCAAATTCTGGATGCTTTTAATTTTAGTTATCTGATCTTTGAAAATATCTTCGAGACATTTAAACAATTCCAACGTTGAGGAACGACGTTTGGCAAGGGCTTCTTCGACAAATTTAATGAGATCATCTCCTCCAC
Source organism: Pharnaceum exiguum (assembly GCA_900322385.1). Classification (NCBI taxonomy): domain Eukaryota; kingdom Viridiplantae; phylum Streptophyta; class Magnoliopsida; order Caryophyllales; family Molluginaceae; genus Pharnaceum; species Pharnaceum exiguum. Next base: position 290,704 of record ONZK01000128.1, on the reverse strand, counting down.
CGCCCTCAACAGAAACAAATTTCAGAAGCCTGAAAAGAAATACATCTTCCGGAGGACATGGTGGGATTGAACCTAGATGGAAAATCAGCCAAAATTTATGAAGAACTAGATAACAAAATTGTTCTCCTCATGGTGAAGTGAATAAAGGATTATTAGACCAACCTTGACAACAGTCTCCAGCATCTAAAGACTGGAAAACCTTTTGGCCACCTCCAGCTCTAACGCCAAGCAGAACCAAATCATCAACGAGCTACATCACAAGAACAATCTGATTAGAAGTTGAAATACTAAAGAGCAAAGAGAAATATACACACAAAAAGGCATCAACTTAAACATTTCTTATGAAATAACCTCATTCCACAGCTGGTCCACAGTCATCAGCATATCATCATAAGAAGATTGTTTTTCCTTTAGTTCTTGCATTTTGCTCTCAAGATCATGCAACTCGTGCTTCTGCTTATCAAGTAGCTGTACAAGTTTTTGATTCTGGTATTGGAGAACAGCTGCATCAACCTGAAAATAAGAAAAATTGTTAACTGCGATGGTTTTGATGCCATGGCCACGCTAAATAAACTATGTAAGTCAGGGAATGTCCAAGAAATCCCCAAACTGCAGTCATGATTACGACGCATAACTAGATGTTGTGAAGATCAAATGAGATATAGCATTATGGCATACCTACTAAAAACTGAAAGTAAAAAACATGAAAATGCGGCTAATGTCTTAAAAACAGCACCCTTCTCCCAAATCAGAAAATGACCTAGAGAAGGAATACCGGGATCACACAGTAATGTGTAAAATGAGGAAAGAGTCAAAAGGCAAGAACCGAAACACCGGACAACTGACTCACTTTAAGTATTACCATTTACCCAAAAAAGGAAATACAAAAGAGTAACGGCATTTTGATGCCCTACCCCCACATGGAACAACAAGCTCAATAACCCCCAAGGGCACTTATGATCTATCCGCCGTTTACCTCACCAACACACTGTCAAAGTGGAAACTTGAACTACATGAGGATATTTGGATGACATCGCCAGGTCACTCACACGGTGTCAAAAAATAATCTACCATATCAAAAAAAAACGCATTCCGCCCATCCAATTCACTCATTAACTCGACTATTTACTTCCTTTCTCAGCTCCCGAATTTACGTAAATCATAAAACCCTCAAAAAAGATGCTCATCACTCATCAGTGTCAGTCTCTCCATTTCTCTACAAAATTTTCACTATAAGAGAGTCAGAGACATCTAAGTCTTCCTCCCTCTCTCCCTCCCTTCCTTGTACTCCTCAATCCGAGAAAACGATTTCAAAACTAGAAAAGCCTCTAAAACGAAGTAAAAAATTTATTATAAATACAAAAAAAAAAAGCAACATGCAAGAGTACCAAATATCAAATCATCTCATAACTCAAATTAAACAGTCTCAAAGAAGTCGTCTCGGTGCCTCATTAATAATTCCAATTCAAAAACTCTAGCTTCATAATTCATAACAAGCCAGACCCCCATCAAACACACAAACAAACCATATAAAAAAATAAGCCTAAAGGTAACCGGAAAATAGAAAATAGAAAAATAAATAAACATAAACCCTAAGCTCTTAACCAATACAAAAACAAACAAAACCAGTGATTAATTAATATAAAAAAAAAAACTGAAAGTCTAAGAGAAGAGAGAGAGATGTACCGATTTATTGTCGGGGCCAGGAGAGAGATTGGAGTTGCGAGCCATGGGGATGGGACTGAGAGAGGAATTAGAAACGTTGTTGTTGGTGTTGTTGTTATTAGTTTGAATCAAATGATGAGGCCTTTTCTTGTTACCATCTCCTTGTGAATTTTCCATCACCACTTTCCCTTCAACACCACCACCAACGCCACCATCACCTAAACCCTAACTCTATATTATATTTATACTAATACTAAAGTGTGTGTACTGATACAGAAATAAATCGTATACTTATTTATTATGGCCCTATCCGATTATTACATTTGTGTAATAATTTTTATTAAATTAATTGGAGGAAGCTGGCTGACGTATGATTAAATTTAATTGAGAAGGTTGAGCACGCACGCACGCACGCTCGCACGGGAGGGACACTACACTATCACTAGTCAGGCTGTGAGAGAGGACTAGAGGAGTGGGTGGAGTGGAGATATGTGTTATTATTTTATTTTTTTTAAAATGAATGAGAGAGTGAGAATGAATAGTGGGACTGTGGGAGACCTGACCGCCCACCGGGAGGGAATGAAAACGAATTACGATTTCATTTTTTTCTTTTTCTTTTTTATTCCACTAAAAATAAAATCATACCCGACTCAATTAAATTGTGAAAAACTCAAATAAATAAGGCCCCGTTCGGGATTATGCCCAGTTTTACGTTTTTCGTTTTTAATTTGCTTTTTCGAAACAAAACGTGTTCGGTGAAATTGTTGTGAATTCCGTTTTTACCGGTTTTTTCAAAACTTAGCCCGGGTTTCACAAAACCAAAAAAAGACGTTTTGCGTTTTTTGTTGTCAAGTTGAAAGCTCACGGGTCCCACATAATTAACCTTTCCCCTGCCTTCTAAAAGTTCTACCTTTCGTTCTTCAACAGTAATCAATTTCTCATACCCCACCGGTCAACAAGACAACAACACACCATTGCCCATTTCACTATCTTTTTCAACCACCCAGTACCACCAGATCCAGCTACTATCGCTTATCACCGCCCCACCATTCTCTTTCATAACCACCTTGGCACGATATTGAACCCCCCAACTAGCCATTGCATGTAGCACCTACCTACCACTACTAACAACCGGTCCAAACTTATGATAACCCAGACCACAGCCATCACCGTCACCCACTATTGCAAGGCTATGCCATCCATTTTCCCAGCCTGCCCGATGTCCCGAGAACCAAACTCCACTAGCGAGGTTTATGGCCGCCCTCACTGCTTTATAAGTTGAAGTGGGGGATTTAGCCATCGATGGAGAAGACAACGTCCTTAATGGAGAAAAAGTTACCGTTAAGACGTGGGGGTTGTTTTTGGGTGCAAGTACTCAATTCATGGCTTGGAGATGGAGGTGTTTTTGGTTGTTTTGACATGGGAACTGAGAAGCATGGTGAGTGAGTGGAGAATGGATATGGACTAAATATGGAGGTTAAGGGTGTGGGTAATGACAAATGGATGCCACAGATGTATGACGAATTGAGGATACTGGTGGAAATTGGAGAAGATAGCATTTTATTGAGATTGAGAAGGGTCACTCACTAACTAGTCCTGTTATTTGCATTGTCCACCAATTTGAGATCGCGTTTTAAAATTTTACAAAACGAAAACCAAAAACCGGTTTTGGTTTTGGAAATTTTTAAAACTAAAAACACAAAACGGTCCCGAACGGAGCCTAAACAAACAATTATATTTTTCCAATTGCCATAGATAAGTAATATTCATAGTTTATTCACATATACCAAATTGAGATGTGTGTGTGTGCCCGCATGCGTGTGTGGGATGGTGTGGTTCTCATTCAGTTCTCGATAGCTCATCCTAAATGATTTTAAGACGAAGGCTCTAGAGAAGAAGAAGAAGAAAAATAAAAGGACAACATATTCATATGAATTATTCAACAATATGGAGATTGGTGATTCAATCACATAGGCAAAGGGTCAATTACACTATTATTGACCTATAATAAAAACAGCCTTCGATGAGTAAAATGCTTCTTACAAGGAGATGATCTACCATAATATAGTACACAAGAAAAACAACAACAATCGAAGGTAAATCCTCATTTAATGGGGGTGCTCGGGGTAGGATGTACACAATCTTTTCACCCATGAAGTATACTCAATCTAGTAATTCCATCATGTATTCCATATATTGCACACCAAGTTTGATCTACATTCTGGTGCAGTGTACACCTAAAAAATTGATTATGAAAATTCCTCCATAAAGTAATAAATCTTCTTTTTTTCTCATTTCCATGTTAAGATGTATTACATAGTTATTTTAAAGTTTGTGTATGCATATATCCGATGCACCAAAGACTTATTGATTGGTGGATTACCAAAAAATAGATAAATACTGCTAAAGTGCTAATTGAGATTGTACCAAACAGCTTATCTAGTAAAATATGCAGACTAACAAGTCCCTTTTGTTACACAATATCAACAACAAAAACAACAATCGAGTGTAAATCCCCATTTAATGGGGTCGATGGGGCCTATGTGGGTGCTCGGGATTAGGATGTACGCAACCTTACCCCTGTTTAAGAAAAAAGAGAGGTTGTTTATGAGATTGACCCATTGATGGATTGAATTCTAACAACTTCACTAAAAATAAGAAGTGGCAGAAGATGTTCTTTCGCATTTTGGCATAGTCAATAATCACCTAAAGTTGAAAAATTGATATAACACTTTCAACTTCATATGTAGTGGACCTTTTTGTTATACAATATCGAATGCACTATACTTCCCTTTGGAAAAGTCAAATGCTTCATGTCTTAAGAAAAAGTCATGTAGTAATACTAAAGAAATGCCTTCTTTTTTTTTTTATCAGGCAAAGAGGGACTCCCTCTTTGGGCGTGGCTAAAGGGCACCTCCTAACGCACGACCTCGGGTATTCCTGGAATTAATTCCAATAGGTGCTCCCCAAGAGGTTTGAACACAAGACCTAGTGAATAAGTTACTAACTTATTTACCAGTGGACTAACACCTCTTGGGTAAAGAAATGCCTTCTTTTAATACACACCTTAAACACATCATTCAGACAGTAAAGTGTCTAAACTTGTAGAGTTTTTAATGATATGGCCATAAGTATCTATTCAATTTGTCACTCTATTTATATATTCTCTAGATGTATTGCTCTTCATAGCATCTTGCGTGCTCATTCAACAAATATTATGATAGCTCCATGGTGATGCAATCTTCTCTTAAGCTTGGATTAACTATTTTTATCAATTGTAAAATAATCAAGTCACAAAAGACCCTTACAAAAAAGAAAGGTAGCAAAGAACCAAAAGGGCCCTTAGCCCTTTGGCCCAAGAGGCAAAATAAACCAATTCAAGTTATGCACTAACTGGCCCTTGAAATTTCCAAGGAGCTTCTGCTTCTTCTAAAAACAAAAAGGAAAAAGAAAAACATTAATAAGTACTTCAAATCTCCCGCGAAAATAAATAACATTCTCCTTCTTCAATCTTCACCGCCTTCCCTGTCACCCCACTACCACTAGCACCACCACCCTTCCGTGGGTATGGTGAGAATTCGTTTATTTGCATCTGGTTTCATGGAAGTTTGGGGGAGTGAGACCTTGCACGTCAGTGATGGGTGTTGATGTTGTCATTGTTGTGTCTTGGCCTCTTGGGACTCTGTTGTAGCGGGTTATGTGCAAAACAAATGTTTTGAAACTGCATTTAAGTTATTTTAGACTGCGACTAATGTTTTTGGGATGCGCCGTAACATAATTAGCCTTGTCAATTTGCTTCCGGGTTGCGCTGATTTAGGTGATTATGGAGTATAACAAAATGTTTACAAAACTTCCACTATTTATTTTTAGTGAAGTTGCGGGAAGTCAATCAGCAATGCATTTAGGGTCAATCTCTAAAACAGTCTACAAAGAAAATGTTTTTTTTTTTGAAAGCAATCTACAAAGAAAATGTTGCGTACATCTTGACCTCGAGTACTATTACACTCGGTTGTTGTTGTTTTGATTTTGAGCTATAAGGATGTGAGGGAAAATTAAGTTTTATGCTTATATATTGGCTCTTACTTGACGTGGAACGGTTGAGGAGGAGAATGGTAAACTACACTTTGCACATGGAAACTGGCTTTTGCCTTTGCTAGCGTCACACTCAAGGCAGGTGACAACATTCAAATGATTATAATTAAGAACTTGCGTGTCTGTGGTGATTGCCATGCTGTCTTCACCTTATATTGTTATATATTCCAGAATGCTGACCAATGAATTCATATTAAGTGATTCTATTTAGAATCTATCATTTCAAAAATGGGTCTTCCAGTCTTGCTCCTGCAAAGGGTACTGTACTGTACTGGTGAATCAGATGTAAAACGAGATGTGTTTTGGAGTTTATTTATTGCCAGTGGTGTGGTAGCTACCGTATGTTGCCAGGGATTGGATACTGAACTCTGTTCAGGAGGCCAGTCTTGAGCGGAAACTAATCCAGTTGAAATATTTTGGCATTAGCAGTATAAATTAAAGGCGTGCAGCCACATTTTACTGCTGAATTGAGTAGGCAGCATACATATTTATTTACTGATGATGATCATAATTGGCAAAGTATGTGTCACATATTTTAAAATTTTGCAGCCTATTAGTAACAAAGGACCAAAGGTGTTAGTAGTTCTTTCAGGGTGTATATCTGGCCTGCCATGCTACACTTGCTGAAAACTTCTTGTCACTTTCTATGATATTTAAATCAGAATGCAACCAATGCAATGAACTATGTACATATTTCAAGTACGAGTAAGTTATAGTGGAATTTTCTCTGTTTTCAGATGCGCGGCTGCCTCCTTCCCCTAATTTTAATTAGGTAAGAAACTTTTGTCAAAGTAATTACATTTCACACCAAAAAAAAGTAATTACATTGATTTTTCTTCCCGTACTTGAACCTGAATTCTGGCATCTGACATGCAAATACTAGATAGAGGTACGAAGGTAGGCAGAAAATCATCGTACAATGTTGTTTTTGTTTTGTTCAGGTAGCGGTATGTTGGTTGTAAGAAGTTTACGTAGTCACGTATGGCACGTTGGTTTGACCACCGACTATTAACAAGTTTGAAGTCCCAGAGGGAGAATTTCCAAGAAGTTTGAGAGGGACAATTTGCATGGTGAGATTTTTGTGCTTGTGCCTCTGACTCGCAAGAAAGGTCAATTTAGCTAAGAATTAATAATGACTTCATGTTAAGGCCTCTTTTGACAGCTTAAATCTTCACTTTCCCCGCTGTCTAATGTAGACAAATTCACGTCTTTCTCCCCCGATTTACCTAAAAACGACCAAATCAGAGATTCGGAGCACTTTATTATTTTCTCACCTATATGTAAATTGTGACACTGTGGCTGTTCTAACTTCTACCATTTCTTTAATGCTCATTAGTCATTTCTCGATCTTCCTCTCGGCCTTTATTCCAATCCTTACTTTTTCTGTATGTAATTTTTATTCTCGTTTTTTCTTTTCTAAACAGAAATCCAAATCATATTCCCTTCAAATTTTTGCATGGAGCTATATATGAATCAGAATATTTCAACCATAAAGATAAGCTTATGAAGTGGCAATGACAACATGTTTTGAGTTTTATCAGGAAGGAACAAATATTATAAGCGGAAAAGAAAAGGATCATGAGATCATCAACTGTGAGGCAAGCATGGATAAAGCCAATTATCCACTCTAGTTCTATCCTAATCACAATTTTTTATTTGCTGATTTGGTGGAGTATATATACCCTTAATTAACCGGATGAATACTTGATATTGATGATTACTTTTGCACTTTCATTAATACTAATTTAAAACGAGAAAATTTTGCAATATTTTGAACTTTTGATAATCCAAACTAGATTATCATGCATGTTCTTAAATAATTCGATCTCTTCATTGAGCTTGTTATTGGTACTTTTTACTTTAGATTTCTAGTGATTCATTTGAAAGATTTTGTGTCCTTAGCTTTCGTCGCTTTATTCTGGTGGATGAATAATTGAAGAAAATGACTAACAACCAGAACCCATTTGAAAGCTCGCTAATCAACTGAAACAATGGATTAGGTATATATGTTGCGTATGAACCAAATTCTGACCTGATCATCATTTTCTTACGGATCATATTTATTTATTTTCTGCTGAATAGTACTGCTTGAGTGTATAGTCTCTGAAATAATTTTGTAAAACGTAACATTGCTTGATTGCACAATTTAACTCCCAAAATTTGTAAATGTATAACTCATTTGCAGAATATACTCTAAATAAGATGTTCCACCAAATGTATAGTCCTGTATATTTGTATTCCATTTCTTTTTACACGATGTAAAGTGGTCATGTGACCAAAACTAACAAAGAGATCGATATAGAGGAAATGCTAATTAATCTAGTAGCACACTAGCAGATGTCACACATTGAATGATGTATCTAAAATTTCAGATCAATACACAACCATGCTGCTGCTAGTACTTGCAAGCGCCTGAGATTGTGTAAGCGTGAAGACATTATCGTTTCTTCTAGGACGAACCAGCTTTGCCCAAAAACCGCTAATAACTTTGTTCTTCTTCTCTTCTGCTCTCAACTTAGCATCTTCATTTGCTGCAAAAGCCGTTGATCTACTTTTCAGAAACCCATTAAGATGATCATTTCGCGAACTCTCAACCTTAACATCCGACAAATTTCGTCGATGGTGACCGTCGTCGTATACAGGCGAAGCAGTAGAAGAAGCGTAGGACGTATCTTCGGAGGAGGATGCAGAAGATGAGGAGCAATAGTAAGCTCTTGCTCTAGACTTTGTGTAACGAGAGGTGCCGCTGGTTGATACTCTTGAGAGCTTTTCTGTAAGACACAATGAGCAAACTCCTGTAGTTTGAGGATGTTTTGGATGTCTCTTGCAGAATACCTTGTTGTTTCTGCTGGATCTAGATGATAATTTAAACATATTGCTTGATTTGGTTGTCTAGCTTTATCACTATACGAAGAGCTTGTGATTTTGTCTCTCAAGGAAATATTCTAGGGCTTTGCAATCAGGTCTTGGCTGGTGAGCTACATTTTTCCTATTATATATAGGATGAGCGTAAGGTATGGTTCTACGACAGTTCCAAGTGTGTTTCTATGTGGTTTCACAAAAGGAAATGGACACTTTATAGTATTGTTTCTTTATTTCTTGTAGGACAGAAGGGCCCTTTGAAGGGTAGGATAAGTGGAGGTTGAGACTTGAAAGCTGACAGGTGTTACATGTGGAGCTACTACCGAGTATTTTCAGGAGGTTTAATTTTCTTTTTATTTTTCCTTATATGTTTAATACTACTATGGACTTAATTTGATTGAGTTGGTCGTTGGCGAGTGAGATTTTTTTTCATCGCGTGGAAAGGTTTGCGGCTTGACTTGCGAACCAATAAGGACGGCGTAGACGAGTGTTACGTGTTCGTACTTCAATTGTATTTGCTTAGTCAACCACTTGAATACATGAAGCTACGAATAGTACAACCTGGTGACAAACATAACGTATTACGACGTAGAAGTATAGAACTAATTAACTCTGTCTATATTATGTTAACGAAAGATAGCATCTGCTGGCCGGAAGACCAAATAAAAAGATAGCATCTGCTGATCACGTCTTGATCTACAGTAGAATAAAAAATATACTCCGTATATACAGTCTGTATATATTACAGTATGTTAATGAAGATAACATTATAGTACGTAGATCTAATAAAAGATTAAAGATAGGCGTTAGGCACTTAGGCCAGTCTCTTGTAGACTGTATATTTTTTTTTGTTTTTGGACGTTGTAGACTAGGAATGCTAATGCGTTTGTTTGGTCTCGCGAGCTACTCGAACTCGAATCAACAAATGAGTCCAGTTGAGCGAGACCAAAATTGACTCAAAAAGCTTGTGAACTACTGGATTTTTTTCATTTTCTTTTTCATTTAATGCCTAACATGACTCTGTATAATAGTCGCATTTCACTATTGTCACTATGGCCTGTTGCAAACTCGCATACGGAAACTTGGCGTTATTCCTTTCTGGCTTCTAGTTGTCTGCCATAATGCCATGGTTGCTTACTTCCGTTTAAGCTCTAATTTTTCTCCTTTTCTTCTTCTCTATAGTAGTACTGTACTAGTGAGTGCAGTGAGGAGCGCATTTCATTTAACTTGCTTTTCTCTTTTCAGATATAGTAGTACGGGTCTTATATAAAAATAGCAAATGCAATCAGAAAAAGAAAAAGCACACTAGTGAGGATAGACAAAAGCAAGGTTTTCCGAGAATGGGGCACGCCTTTTGGGTACCAGAATGTCATACGGCCGTATAGTACTACTTGTCTTAGAGTATATTTTAAGGAAGTGATGGAGTTGTTGATCTGAAAATTCCCACCCACTTGCAAATTTGCAATACAAAGCCACCTCAAAAGTAGACTGCTGTGTATCACACTAAGGACAGTGCCATGCTTGGTTCTGCAATCTATTCATACAGTACCAATATAGTAAGGCATGCACCTTCTTAGAAGCTGCTAAACTTCATCGCCAGATTTGTTTAATGCATCAGCACCTAGTCACTGGGGAGTAGGAACTATATTTAAAGTGTACTTTAGTTGGTGTGGATTGTGGAATGTGGATGTGTTGTTGTTCCCTTTGGCCTTTTCTTTCTATGTTGAGACTTGAGAGGTGGGAGGGGGATCAGTGTGCATTACAGGACATCAAGATAAATAAATTTTTTGTTCACAATGGTGTAAATAATGTGTAATGGTGTCTCCATTGTGCCAAAGATTAGCTGTTACAGCCTTACAGGTAGAGTTACCGTGGGAGAACTTCCCTCAATACTGATCATTAGCTGTCACACGCGCATCGTACATTTAGGGTACGTCAGTACTTGTGCAGGACAATCATCAACGAATCTACACTCCGCCAGGCTAATCTCAGCATCAGGTGAATCATTGTGAGGTGGAATCACAAAACAACCGAAAAAGTAAAAGAAAAAGGAAAGGCAGATTATGAATTTGTTTTTCTTTCAGTAAGACTGACGAAATTTCAGTAGATCTTAACTGTGGTGAAAATTAGCTGTTTTGGATTGGAAGCTGATTTTTAGTCTGTTTCAACTCAATGAAAAAGTAACATCTATCAAAACTCAAAAGCTACTAAAAGACAGTTATCACACAGAACTAATTAAGTAGCTTAGAAGATGAGAAAATGCATCAATGATGGTTCCGTAGTTGGATCAGTCTTCAAGATCTGAAGCATTTCATTGTAAAATGCCACTGGAGTGGAGTCAGATGTGGTTTCTCTGTAGCATGACAACATAGGATAACCAAATAGAATTGATAATTTTGAGCCTTTCAGGCATTCTGCAAATTGAAGTTATTCTCACCCTGATTTGCCAGTGGGGGGATCAATCCAGGATCATTCATTAAAACAAAAGGCATTCAAAAGAACCTTAAGAGATCAGTGGATACACTAACTAGAGCAAGTACTTGCCACCACCATCTACTTCCATTAAACGGCAATTGAAATCATATACAAAATTACATGAAAAAAAGCAGCTAATAATTGAATATTGAAGCAGCAACACAAATTAAGAATTCTCCACCCCACTGATGTTGGAGAGACAAATAGTTGACTGATGGAAGTTCAGAACGAAGGTAATTTGCCCTGCCCTGTCAAGTTAATAAGCCCTTTAACTTCTATTGCACACTTTAAGAACAAAAGAACTTCTCTTCACCAGAAATTGACCCACTTCCATTGTCAATGAGGAAAGAAAATATTACTATGGGTTGCTGAGAACAATCCAGTGACATATGACGTACATGAAGAAAAATGTTTCAGAATTTCAGGTACAAATGTAGTGTAATGCAAATTACACCATCAAAATTTTAAATCAGGATATTGTCTAGATGTGGTGATTACACTTGCTTAAACTGGTGATTTTGACCCTAGTATCATACCTATGAAAAAATCGCTATACGTATCAATTCCAGTAGTGCAAATTTGGGGTTGGAAATTAAAATCAAAACCTGTGTCTACCTATCTACAAAATTTAGCTGTGATGGTAGATGACAGCAGCAAGTTAGTGACTTCTTGAATCCATCTCCTCTGTACGTGTCAGAAAATCGTGCCTGTGGAACTGTACAAGGTGTTCATATCTAATCTTGAGATGAAGTAAGGGCACAGCAGCATGAAGAAATGTCAATTCCAGCAACCTCCATAGCGTCGCAGACCCACTCAGGTACATCACCTTGCGGAAACTACATGACCAATTGAGGCTTCATTCAGCATTCAAGTTTCAATCTTTGCCACAACAAAAAATTTACGTTTTCATAAGAAAGCTAAATGAACAACAGAGAACAAATCTTGTGTACATACCAGTTTCTGTAAAAAGCCGCACACAAACCTGACAAAGAAGAAAATATTAAAGAAAACTGTATTAGCAGGTTCTTAAACGTTAATGCTACACAATAAGTGTTTGAAAAAGATGAGCAATCACATACTCTGGAAAGCGTCCATCAACTATAGATGTATGGAGATCTCTACTAAGCTGAAAAATTAGTGAGAAACAATCAACAGGTTACTGTCAACATAAATGTCATTTTTGAGGGTGAAACCTTAAGAAACATACCTTCATCATGTAATACACATTGTGATATGAAACAAGTTGTGAGCCCATGGCATCTTTTGTAACAAGACAGTGAATGTATGCTCTTGTATATTTCTTACAAACCTATGGCAAAAGGTGATGAAAGAATTAGACAAATAGAAGAAAGAGAGGAAGACTACCTAGCGAAGTCTATCCACTGCAAATCTGCAGTTTAAGTAGCTGAAAACAATAGGCCTCAGAGTAGCAATACCATGCAATCACATGAAGGATCAATAGGGCGAGTATCATCAGCCATTGCCTTGTGCTTGAGTTTCAGTACTCCCTATATGCAGGAAGACGAGTGAATACGAATTCCGGTTGAATCATCAGAGGATAAGCAAACATTGCATCAGACTAAGTGATGCAAAAAATCGAAAACGGAAAGTTAGAAGGGAAAGGAAAAGGGGGTTAAATGAGAGAACAACACACACCTCTGGTATAAGAGCAGTTCCAAAACGAGCCGTGCGGGTGGGATAAACACAGTCATACATATCAGCACCCAAAGCACTACAAACAACAATGTCTAAAGGATAGCCAACACCCTAAAATGAGCAACAACAAAACTAGTAAGATAAAATTGAACGACCAAGAAATAAATGGAAAGCTACAGATGATGCTTCAAATACCATAACATATCTTGGTTTATCTTCAGGCAGTGAAGCAGTGCACTGAGCAACAACTCGCCAAAATGAATCTTTGCTCTCACCGCCTGCCAGACCACCTATAGCATAACTGCACCACAGATAAAGCAATTATTGAAACGAAAAATACTTAAGCCATGCAACCTGGAGGTAATCTCCTGCCATTTCAAATAAAACCTGGTGACTGTATAATTCAAGCAAAGATGCTACACACCCAGGTAAATTCTTCTCCACCAAGCCCTTGACACATATGTCCCTGTTCAAACAGAATCCAAGGGATAGTGAGAGATGGGGGAAAAAATGAGAGGGGGGGGGGGGGGGGGGGGGG
>ONZK01000128.1:246679-276993 GCA_900322385.1 Pharnaceum exiguum | reverse complement strand
CCACCCTGAACAATCCCAAACAGATTTTGCTCATTTGGTCTCTTGTGAGCTGCACATCAAAACCAGAGAAAAAAAAGGATCCAAATGTTATGCAGGGTGGAATATGCAACTTTCAAAATCAGTAGCATAAGTTGCATGACTGCTCCAGGTGAAAATACTGATGCAGAGGTCCAGGAATCATATATCAACGAGTTGAATTTAGCACCAGATGATTAATGTCCGCTTAACTATTTGCGTTATGGGACAACACAGTAGTCCAGTTTAAGGATGAAAGATAAAAGCCTCAAACATCTGAATAAGGCCTCCTCAATTGTACAAGCAACCAAAAGAAAAAGAAAAGGGAGAAGAAGAAGACCATCTCGGGGAGGTCAAAGGTCAGCTGTGTGTACTAAGGTACGCCACTGGTATACAACATGTCAATACTCATTAATCATATAAAATTTTCAATGTCATCAGGAAGCAGGGGAATCATTCGTTTCCCAAGGTAAATGCAATTAGTTTTCACCTTTGATACACCTGTCTATCCAACGAAGAGTTCGATACATAGCCTCCTCAATTCTTGGGCCAGTAATGGTTGTCTTCACAACATCATCAAGGGCCATAATAATGTCAGCTCCTATCCTATTCTGCAAGGAGAACATAGTAGATGAAATCATGAAGATGGAACAGGGGCTAATGACTTGATGCTAACAGGAATTCCAACACAGTAAAATTATGTTCAATACAAAACAGCACGTTTAATTCAAATGCAGGAGTCAGCATAAGAAAATCCAGAATCCATGAAGTGAAATGAGGACTTACTTGGATTTCAATAGATTCCTCAGGGGTCAAGAGCATTGGCTTTCCATCAACTGGCGACTGATCAAACAAAACTATGTCAGGACTAAGAACCACAAAGAAAACAGCCTAAGAAAAGAATTGACAAAAACATCATAAATAGCACAAGGAATGAAATTGAAAGGTAATGAACTCAAGATGTCAGGCAGTAGCTAGATAAGGTAATCACTGATTACAGTAGTGATTAGCACACATTCATCAGCAATAGAACATAAATATGGACATGAAACAATTATCTACTCTACAAATGTTCCAAGAACCACAATACTTCAAAGTAAAATACAAAGTGTGACAACAAGAAGTCAAGAAGCATGACACTTAAATCTGCATAATATCAAGACTACACTAACATTCATTTAGTTGGAACAATGCACAAGTTTTCACTATCAAGTTCAGAAGCCAGAGAGCTAAATACCTGAAATGTGACACCTTTCTCAGTGATATCAGCTAAATGCAACAAAGAAACCTAGGACCATCAAAAACCAAGCCAAGTTAGTACAACACACAATCTTCCTTGCCAAAAAACAAACAATCTACGAAACGAAAACTTGAGAATGAAGGACAAAATAAATAACAACCATTTGAAAACCTCCAGAATCAGTGAGCAATCCCCTTTGCCAATTCATAAACTTGTGCAGCCCCCCAAGCTCATCAATCAAGCCCGAGGTAGGACGAAGCTCCAAATGGTATGTATTCCCTAGTATAATCTGACAGCCAATTTCTTCAAGCTGCCTATTCGTCAAACCTTTGATGGTCCCTATTTCCATAATTCCACACATACCATAAACATCTTCAATCACTATTTTTCACAAATACATAATACATTGCCTTGATGGCAAAAAGTCTGTCTTTCTCCTAGCAAATTCCTCTCTTTTTCAGTTTCTATTTTCGTGACATAATTCCGGCACTTTTCAGTTCAGTTTAGTCTAATTTAGTAGTTCTAAATGCTTTACTTTCTACAACTAGAATTCAATTTTAGTTACGTTCTAGGCGATTCAGTTCGGTTCAATTCAGTCATAAAGAACGGCCCTTTATTAAATTTCACAAAAATTTGGGTGAACGCTTCTTATATATGAGAAGCGTTCATGAATGACTGAAAAGGTTGATTAATGACCCCCTAAGCGGTCATTAGTGACCCCATGGTGGTCATTCATTATCTTGTCTCATATATGAAACGGGTTTCTAACTTTTCCGATTAAATTGTAAGGGTAACATTATGCTAAACACAAACGTAATGCAGTACGTATAAAAAAAGAGGAAGTATAATAAACCTTGAGTTCCGACTGGCATGAAGAGAGGTGTCTGACACACAAAGTGAGGAAGTGCCAGCCTTGCTGCCCTAGCTCGATTAAACCTCCCTAATATCTTACTCACATAAAAAAAAAGAATATTAAACACCTGTCATGTTCATCAACATAACATATTTTCAACCACATTGCAAAAAAGAAGACGAAGGGCAAAGGCCTACCTCAAAGCGTAGTGCCATTGGTAGCGTACTAAGAAAGACGAAATTTTGTGACAGTGAAGAGAAGACAGAGAAAGGAGTGCGCGCTAAGCCACAATGATTATTTTGACGTACTTAGCTATTAGCGGGGAAGACTGGTAGGGCCGGTAGTCTTGGACAAAGATTTTGTTTGGCAATGTTTAGTTGTTTACGCTCTTATGCTTTGCCTTTTTTTCTTCTTATTTTTCTTGTGTCACTCTGTGAGTTTCCTTATTGGCATTTCTTTCTTTTTTAAGGGGGGACAAGGGAACTAGAAGACATGAAGCCAGTTCCCGGTAAAAGGGCCTTTGACAAGTTTGACTTGTGTGCTTTGACTATGGCCCGTTTCGGAATTATATGTAAAAAATTGTGGGCGGGTCACCGACCCACGCGGCTGGTGCGCTTTCTTGTCTGGCCGAAAGGCCCAATTGGTAACTAGCCAACTTTTATCTCAGTAGGCCTAGTGGTGAGTGCTGGCTCGTCCAGAATCATTACAGAAAACTATAGACTTTGACTTTAACAGTATCTTTTTATGTAAAAAAAATAATCAGAAATCAAAGAAGTTGGAATACAGTACATGATTAGAAATAGATCAAAAATTGTTTCCAGACTCAAAAATCTTTTTTTACAATGGAGATCACAAAGTCTGCTTTGAGCTTCGTTCAAGATCAAAAGTTCAAGTCACTGTCGACCCTCATGTCCTTCATCAGTCCTTGGTCATCTGCTATATAAGAAGAGCAATATCTGTATAGAATAGAAGTAAACATAAGACAATCTGATCTCCAACGTTAAAAGTCTCATTTGAGCTCAAATAGCCATGTTGACATTGAACACGTGGACATACATATGGACACACATACAGACACTCGACACTTCAGTTAGAGACACTAGATGGGTAATGCTGCAAGAAAGTTAGACACCAGCAGCAACAGAGACCTGATCATAATGAATAAATAACCTTAACAAACAAGGTTGAAGAGGCCCAAATCAAAGGTAACATAACCTTCACAAACAGTGACCCATATCCCACTCAAAGTCAAGCTATTTGTGGATAATTAGCAAGTTTCCAATGATCTACAAGAATTCTACTCTCGTGAATTCCATCTTCTACATTATCAGTTATCACTTATCATACTCATTTTAGCTGATATAGTCATGTGACAACGAGCATCTGGACATAAGTACAGACACTTTTAGGCCAAGCTTTTTGGAAAACCACAAGTCCAACACTTGCTCACACCCCCAAACTAAATACTTATAGCCAAGTCCTCCAAACTTTAAGCAAGCACATACATTGTTGAAGGTGAAGCAAACAACACCAATCACACAACACATTATAAAGTAAAGCCTTGAAACATGAGTAACCATTTCACTTCATCACTTGTGTTTCTACAATAATATGTAGAATAATGCTCTTGGATTCATAATACAGAGGAAGTATTATAGCAATGTTTATACTATAGGTAGAATTATTATGCTCTTGGAAATTACATATTTCTTCATATAAAAGCTCATATCAATCATATACAAGCTCTCGAACTTGCATGTTTGGATGGATGAACGCAAAGTACATTACCAACTAAACACCCAACAAACACTAGAAGGAAGACAAATTAGTAAAACTACCTCGTCAACTTGACCTGACTCAACTAAGGCTAGAAAACAAGCAAACCGGTTTGCTTGTTTCTTTTTACCTCCTTTTTCACTACTTTGTTCTCATCCTAAGAGGCTAAGACTATTATTCAGAAGTAACTGCAACACAAATAAGCTACCGCAACTATCAAAAATGATAGACATGATACAGAGATGAAATTAAGAGGGGGGAAAATCAAATATCAGATTGGTACTTAGAGTATCATCTAGAGAGCACAAATAGGACACAGATTGAATTACAGTGTCTCATTATTAACACTACGAAAGAAAAACATAAATCTTACCTCCGTTACATTGTCAAAGTTCTACAACCTCTTAATCTAACCACCTGGACAACATTTCTGCGCACCAATCTTATTATGAGTATGACCAACAAACATTATGGTTACTGCACCTTAAGGTTACGGTAACTTATTTCTGGAACCCCAACATTCATGCCCTTACTAGCTGCAGTTATAAATTGACCAGTGAAGTTGATCTCACGAACTGAGGAATTGCAATGAATCGAAAACAATCTACGACAAAACTCCTCCTCTTTATCCATTGTTTGCAAATGTGAATAGTTAGAACCAGCACCAACAACAAGCTTCTCCAAAACGCTTTCTTTACCTAGCATATACTCCAGGAAATTCATATGGTAGTTTCTCCCACAAAGAGTCTTCAATTCCAAGACCCTTAGTTTAGTAGACAAACATACAGGTTCAAACTCCGGCACATCCCATTGAGTAACAACACACTTACCATGTTCACCATTCATTTTCAACACAAGGACCTCCAAATTGGGACAGTATTTCAAGAATGTAAACAGGTCACCCGACTTGCTGAAATCAAAATAAATCACCCTAAGCTCGACCAAATTTTGATAAACTGGGAGACCTTTTTCTTCCTGACTAGTAATTACTTTCAGAATATTACCATTCAAGTCGAAAACCCTAACACTAGAAATTAATTTGAAAGCCTGATATACGTAGCCAACAAAAATAAATTTCGATTTACTATACCCATGATCCGACATTTCCAACTCGACTTTGTCCAACCGGCAAAGTTGGTTAACACTGCGAGCGCGAAAGCCTACATTGTGACTACTAACTATGGAGAGATTCTCCAACTTGGGTGCATCAATCACAAATTCCACATCTACCCCAGTAGATGCACGTGCTTCTAAATCCAGGGTCTTCAAATTCGGACAAACTATCTCCACAAAATCAACATATCCACGTCCGTCTAAGTCCGTCTTGAAGCGTAACTCCTCTAATAAAGGGCACGACTTAAAAAGTGCTATAAATAACCGTTTACGTTTTTGCCATCGTAATGGCTTGATTAATACCAGCTTTTTAAGTCTAGGAAGATTGATCTCAAAGTCATTCTCATTGGGCAGACTATAAAATAGATGTTCGGGTACATCCAAACTAAGGGACACAAGGGTCTCGCAACGGAAAATACAAGCCGCGGGAATTTCAAGGGTCCAAGACTGGTGGAAGGGATCAATAGAGTGGAGAAATACCGAAATGTCCTCTGCGTGACGAGAACAGACAAGGCGGACCCACGAGTCCAGCATTGAATGGAGCAAGGATTGTGAATCTTTTATACTGGGCACGAGCATGGTGAGGTCGAACTTGATAATATTGGGAGACGTAAGGCGACGGACAATGTCGTCGATTGTTTTCAGGAAATGGTCGAATTTGGAAAAGTAGTTGGTATATAGCTTCGTGGTGAGGGGACTAGGAGGGACGGGCTCAATGATGGAGAAATGAGAGATTTGGGTCCAGAGATGTTCCCATCGGTGGGATAAGACGGAGGTTGTGATTGCAGTTTTGGTTGGGAGAAGTGTGAGAATTGTGACTAGTAAGGGTTCGGGCAGTGTGCTTAATCTATCAATGTTGTTTTCACTTGGAGTTGTAACCATTTTTACGATTGAAGAGTTGTGGTGGCCAGGTGAAAGATGTCAGATGTAGAATGCGTTCTTTCCCCTATTTACAAGATTGTGAATTTGTGATACTCGGCCAATACGACGTATTGCGGCCTTCTCGGATCGGGCAAAAAAATTCCACCTAAAATAACAATCGGCTAACTAATAGCTGATCAGTTCACCTGACAGGCCAAGTGAGTGCTGGATGGCTCATCCAGAATCAATACGGAAATCGATAACAAAATCAAAGCAGTTGTTTAAAAAAAAAGAAGAAGCATGTTCCTAGCTCTTAGGCTGAGCAACATTGTTACAAAAGTGAGAAATATGAACTATAGTCTAACATTGGTTCACAAAGTTTACTCCCAGCTTGGTTATAGATCAAGTCCAAGTCCAAGTCCAAGTCAGTGTCAACATTGTTCATCTGCAATATAAGAACTTCACTATCAGTATAGAAGATTAGAATTTAACATATGACAAAATATTGGAGCTTACCCAATTGGTCAACATTTAATTACTTGTAGAGCATGACAATCGCCAAGTTAACATCCAAATGTCTAGGGCATTTTCAGTTTTCCGTTACAGAAAAACATTTCAAGGAGCAGACATGAAAACAAGCTTAATCAATTTGATGTTCAAAACATTATATGACTTAATCCATAATCCCCAATAACCCTCCATTCCAAAATTCCATGCTTCTTCCATCAAAGAACGCATGCTTCATTGTTTTCCTTCTCCGATAACCCTCACTAGTCCCGGCTAGTTCATCACCTTTGTCTTTCCTCTTCTTTCATCCCTACCAACTGGCAACAGCCACTATAAAGTAAAGCCACAAAACACGAGTAATTAATTTGAATTACACTTGTATCCTTCCACCACAGTGCCACCACCAATAGAGAAACATATTAATCAAAATAGTGAAACTGAGAGGCAAATAAGAAACTTTGAATTGTAAAAGCAAAGTTCCACAATAAAGTCTAAATTAGTACTTCCCCACGATCGATGTACATTCAAACAAATCAACCACCTAAAGAAACAATGTAATCTCCCAAACCTATGAACACCAACACATTCTGTTCCTACAAATTGAATATCATTCAATAAGCTTCTAAACAGAAGTAATTATCCCCTCCACGAACCAAAAAGGAAAATGAATACAATTGGATATAAATTAAACGCAAATAATATTTGAGAAACAACAAACACTTAATGAATTAAAAAAACAGAATTAGAGTGTCTAGATAGATAGCACAACAGGACACATACACAGAATTAATTAAGGTGTCTAGATATAACTATGAATGAACTCTGGGACACAAATATTACCTCCTTTAGAAGGTCAAAGTTCTCCAAACTCTTAAACTAACCAGCCGGATGACATATTTTTGTAGCAATGTATGACCGGCAACAATTCTAATTATTGCACCTTTAGGTTACGATAACATATTTTGGAACCCCATCATTGATACCCTTGCTTGTTGCAGTGATAGATTGACCAACGAAGTTGATCTCAGAAACTGAGGAATTGCACGGAAACAAAAATAATCTACGACAAAACTCTTTCTCTTTGGCCATTGTTTCATGAGGAAAATGGTAAGAACCACCACCAACGACAAGTTTCTCCAAAACACTTTCTTTACCTAGCATATACTCCATGAAATTCAAATGGTAATTGGTTCCACAAAGATTCTTAAACTCCAAGACCCTTAGTTTTGTAGACAAACATACAGGCTCGTCCGGCACTTTCCATTTTAAAAGGCAGTCAGACTCAAACATACGATGGTTACTATGCATTTTCAACACAAGGACCTCCAAATTGGGACAGTATTTCAAGAATGTAAAAAGGTAACCCAAGATGGTGAAATCAAAATTCGTAATCCTGAGCAGCTGAGCTCGGTCAAATTTTGAAAAACTGGGACACCTTTTTCCTCTAGGATACAAATTAGACGTAGATTATCACGATTCAAGTCGAGAACCCTAACACTGGAGATTGCTTTAAAAACCTGAGTTAGATATTCAACAAAATAAGACTCGTCATCCGAATCACCAGACCCGAAATACCAAATTCCCAACTCGACTTTGTCCAACCAACAAAGTTGGTTAACGCTGCGAAAGCATACTCTTTGAGTAATTACAGAGAGATTCTCCAACTTGGGTGCATCAATTACGAGTTCCATGTTTACCTCATGATGTCCAACTACGTCAAATCAAGGGTCTTCAAATTGGGACAAACTATCTCCACAACATCAACCTTTGGTCCCTCGAAAAATTCCATCGTGAAATGCAACTCCTCTAATAAAGGGCACGACTTAAAAAGCGCTTTAAACAAACGTTTACTTTCTTCCCATTGATTGCGGTGGAGTATCAATACCAGGTTTTTAAGTTTAGGAAGATTAATCTCAAAGTCATTTTCATTAGGCAGACTGTAAAATAGTCGTCCTGGTGCATCCAAAGTGAGTGATACAAGGGAGTCGCAACGGAAAATACAGTCCGTGGGAATGGTAAGAGTGCACTTGTCGTAATCAAGAGGGTGGAGAATTACCGAAATGTCCTCCGCGTGGCGAGAACAGACAAGGTTGACCCACGAGTCCAGCCTTGCATTGAACAAACATTGTGACTCAGTTTCACTGGGTACGTGCATGGAGACGTCGAACTTGTGAATATTGGGAGACGTTAGGCGTCGGACAACATCGTCTATGGTTTTCAGAAAATGGTTAAAATTGAGACAGTAGGTTTGCTCGGCACGATAGTTAGCAGAGACGACGGGTCCAGTGATAGAGAGGTGAAAGAGTTGGGTCCAGAGATGTTCCCATCGATGGGACAAGACGGAGGTTGTGACTGCTGTTTTGGTCGGGAGGAGTGAGAGAATCGTGACTAGCAAGCAGTCTGGGAGTGTGCTTAATCTATCAATGTTGCGGCGTTTACTACTCTGAGTTGTAACCATATTTTTCCAGAACTGAAGAGTTCTGTGTGGTAGTGGCTAGTGTGGCGAACTGGGGATGTCTATGGGATGAGCAGTGCGTTCTCTCTCCACTTTGGAAGGGAGGGTTAATATAAAGGTTTTGACTCTATTACTCCGTATTATACTGCCTTGTATATGGCAAAATTTTCACCGGGTAATATTATGTCAAGAGGCCCAATAGTAAATCAGCGACTCAATGGGCTAACAGCTAACTAATGGCTCACTTTATAGAAGCAGGCCTAGACGTCTAGTGACTTTTTAGTGAGAGCTGGCTCATCCAGAATCAGGACAGAAAACTACAGTATATAGACTTAAAACAGTAATTGCTTTTCTTTTTCATTGCGATTAATCAAAGAAGTTGGAGACATATATAATGCCTAATATAAATCTCCAATTCTTAGGTACATCTGTACGGGTACACCCTTTTAATTTATAACTAGTATTACTATATTTATCATTAGTCACATTTTTAATATCATTAGTCAGTCCCTTTGTAATTATTTATAAATCAACAGGGTATACCTCCGAACACTCGGTGTATAAAAGACTTGCCGGCTGAGCAACTTTGTTACAAACGTGAGGAATATGAACTTATACTCCAACAGTAGAGATCACAAAGTTCACTCCCAGCTTGGTTCAAGAATCAAGATCAAGTCCAAGCCAATGTCAACAGTGTTCATCCTGCAATATAAAAAGTTTACTATGACTCTATGAGTAAACAGATGAAAAAATATTAAAACTAACCCAACTGGTAGCCAATTTGCCATCAAAATATTTGTAGAGCGTGAATAATGACAATCGACAAAACTACATTTAAACAAGCTCAAATTGTTAAAACATGAACACTTGATGACTTTATCCCCAACTTTCCACTCCAAAATCCCCTGCTTCATTGTTTTCCTTTTCCAAAACCAGTCACCAGTTCACCACTCACCACTAAAGAGTAAAGACCACATTATAGCTCCCCTCTCAATCTCTCATCCTTCTTATTTCTTGCCCAACAACTCATCACCTCCATCAACACATCCCAGCCCAGGCCACCCCGTCACTACAAAAGTGAACACTCACTCCCTAGCTTGTTGCCATTCCTCGTCTTTCATCCCTATTAACAGCCACCATAGCAGGCCACATAAGATCCGAATTTGGGTAAATAGGAGAAATCGGGGTAACAGTAATTGGAAGGTAGACGAGCAGTGGCAGGGGTGCAATTAGCCTGATCAGTTTGCTCACCATAAAGGCTAAGGAGGGCGACAATAACAGCTTTAGTAACCAATGCACATAAAACTGGCCCATTGACTCACATACACAGTATACACTTGAAACTTTATGCAAGCACATACTGTATGTGCTTGCATAAAGTCCCAGCAGAAGCAAGCAACACCCGTCAGATAAAGTCATAAAACAAGAGATAAAAGTACAGCCTCATAGATGAGTAACTAATTCAATTTTCACTTGTGTATCGTTCTTCCCCCTCATAGATGACTAAACACTTCACCATTCGTATAGACAGTCGACTTTCCACAATACAGTTGAGGCCAAGTATTTTGAAAAATCACAAAGTGAGACACTAGGTCATTCAGAAAAGTGGACACCAACAGAGTCATCGTAATAATGTACGAGTACATAACTTAGATTTAACAGGGTAAAAGTCTTGAAGAGGCCCAAATCAAATGTATCAAACGTTAACAAAGTTTCAAAGATCAATCTTTTTCTAAATAATTAAGTATTGCTCTACTATAAGAACTCAAAACTCATAAGCTTTCCCTCTCCCTCAACAACCCAAACAGAAAAAGAAGAAAAACGACAAAGTAATCTCCTACATTATCAATACTCATTTAGCTCAAACAGCAATGTGACACACTAACACTCAACATTTGTGGGGAACAAATATACCAACTCTGAACTCTATCATGAGACCATCATAAGCAGTTTTACTAAAATGATAACAGCACTGCACAGACTTTAAAATTCAGTTCTGAGTCCTTTCCAGATCTCATCAACCATATTAAACAACAAAATATTTTCACAAACAAGCAAATGAGACATTAACAGGGCAAAAGGAGGGGGGAAGAAAAACACATATCTACAAAACACAAATAGGACACATAAACAGAATTTACAGTGTCTTATCATCACTTTGAAAAATCAAGAAAATACTCTTGGACGCGAACCTTACCTCCATTAGATTGTCAAAGTTCTCCAACATCCTGGCTTAACCATTAGGATGACAAATTTCTGCAGCAATCTTATTATGAGTCCCACCAGCTAATATTCTACGAATTTGAATGTCACGATCCCCAATCCCCATATATAGTTGACTCCATGCTTGATATGTTTACCAGAGAAGTTGATCTTGCAAACTGAGGACTTCCTTCGACACTCAAATAAGTTAAAACAAAGCCTCCTTTCCTTTAACTTCGCCTCACGAGACTTCTGACGACCAAAAAACTCATGACGAGAATCATCATCAGAATAAACACCGACGTTAAGTTTTTCCAAAACACTTCCTTTACTTAACACATACTTCAAAAAACGAAAATTGTAATCTGATGCACGAAGCCCATCCACTTCTAAGACTCTTAGTTTAGAAAAAATCGAAACTGGCCTTAAAAACTTCGACACACCCGAATCATCACCATTGTCACCTCCTCCCATTAGCAACACAAGCACCTCCAAATTGGGACAGTATTTCAAGATTATAGACAGGTAATACAATTTCGTGAAATTAAAACCTACAACCCTAAGCTTGGTTAGATTTTGAAAGACCGGGACACAATCTGTCTCCCATCTACAAATTTCACCCATCGTACCACATTCCAAGTCGAGAAACCTAACATTAGAAATCGCTTTGAAAGCCTCAGTTATGTAGCCACGAAAACAAACCCTATAATCTCGTATCCCCAACTCGACGTTCTCCAATCGACAAAGTTGGCTAACGATGCGAAAGCCAACGCAGTGACTATTTATAGAGAGGGTCTCCAACTTAGGTGCATTAATCAATACCTCGACGGTACCCTCATCACCATATGCCTTTAAATAAAAGGTCTTCAAATTCGGACAAACTATCTCCACAACATCAACATACCCTCCCTTGTCAAACCTCGTCATTAAACGCAACTCCTCTAATAAAGGGCCGCACGACTTAATTATCCTTGTAAACAAATTGTTATGTTTGCCTTCCTTCCAATTTGAACTTTCAAGTCCCAGCGCTAGCTTTTTAAGATTAGGAAGATTAATCTCAAATTCATTTTCATTATCATATATGACGCCTCGGCTAATATTGAGTGAAACTAAAGTGTCACACTGGAAAATAAGAGCAGCGGGGAATTTAATTAAATGGCGGGAGTCATTAGAGAAGAGAATTACTGAAATGTCCTCCGGGTACCGAGAAAAGACTCGTTGGACCCACGACTTTACTAATGAGTCGTTGTGTTCAAACTCAGACTTAGTAGCACCAAAGGAGGGAAAGTTTAGTTCGAGGTGGAACTTGACGGTTTTGGAAGAGGTGAGACGGTTGAGAATGTGGTTGACGGCTGTTATAAAGTCGTTGATTTTTTGATGATGAGCGTAAGTGGAGGGCCCAGTGAAAGAGAGGTGAGTTATGTCAGTCCAGAGATGTTGCCATTTGTGGGATAAGACGGAAGTTGAAATGGCTGTTTTGGTTGGCAGAAGTGAGATAATGGAAACGATGAGTGCTTCGGGAAGTGTGCTTAGTCTATCAACGTTGTGGTTCTTTGGATTGGGTTTGGTTCTTTTGTTCCCTGTCGTCGTTCGCCCGCTCCGAGTGGTAACCATTTTTTGAACTGATGATTGATAACAATGGTTGGTGAGTGTGGAGTGGACTGCGTTCTCACTCCTCTTGGGGTTTATTTATTGTCGGCGTAATGAAAGCATGAAATGAAATGTTACTAGTGTTCAAACTTCAAAGTGTTAAACCCTGGTAAATTACAGGCTTTGATTTAGTGTATTCTAGTAGGCCTAATACGGCGTTGAACAAAACTTTCCCCATTTTCACCGGAGTGACTGGAGATGCCCAATTGGCCAATTGTAAATCACTAGTGGGGCTTTGGTGTCCCATAACCGTGTCTCATTGTGTGTCACTTCAATCCGGACCATTCGTGATTTGTTAAGGTATTTAAAATAAATGCTATTAACAAATTATGTGTGGTTGAGATTGAGTAACACATAAGATGGGACACGGTTATGGGAAACCAAAGCTGCTCAGGTAAACCAGCAACTTATTTCGAAATAATAATGGGCTAAGCTAACTAAAGAGGTCTAGCCTTGACTTTTTTATTTAGGCTGTGTTTTGTAGTCGGTACTACTACAATTCAATGCAGTGAGTTCAGTTTAGTTAAGTTCAGTTTTAATTATAATTTTAACTGTCTTCAGTTTTTTCCAGTTCAATTTAGTTTCAGCTCAGATCTTTCCAAGCGACCAAAACACACCCTTAGTTTTATTAGTAGGAGTTGTAATAATTTAGCTTATAACTTAGCAAAACTCCAACCTTACGATTTTACGGAATTTTACTGGTTTAAAGGACTTTTTTGATGTTATTCTTGACATTGCTAGTTCCGACTTTGGTGCATATACTGTAAGTCTTTAATGAATTAGGCCCTGTTTGACAACCATTAATTAGTAGCTTTTGGTAGTTGTTAGCTTTTTATTGGGTCAAAACACTACTCTATAAGTGTTCAGTAATGTCCATTAAAAAAAAAAAGTGTTCAATAACGTAGTGTTTGGGGGCAGTGGTTAACTTTTGAGATAGTATTTCAGAAAAGTTACATAAGGTACCTTTTGGGGTAGCTGGTAGCTTTTTGGGATAATTTTACACATATTTATACAACTATCAAATACTTAAACATCTACTTTTTACCGAACAATTTGATATAGCTACCACGACACTTAAGGTATATTGCAACAACTAACAGCTATACAAAACACTAACATCTACCTTAACAACTAATTTTTCCGAACATGACCTAGTCCTTTTGTCCTTTTCAAGTTCTTCCATTAAACTTTAAAAAAAAATAATCTCTTGATTTCAACTAATGAATTTAGTCCTTTTCAAGGGTATATAAATTGTGGTTGTTGAATAATCAATTTTTTCAAAAACAAAACTTTATATTATGCTTTCTTTTTTTCCATTTTGACTAGAAATTTTGTATGACCAAAGGTGAAAAATTATCTTATTAAATACATTTTTAATCACAAGTAAGATGATACGACGTCGTATGCTCCTTCTTGTATTGGTATTGGACACTAGACATTTAGACAATACTTTCCCCACTTTTGCCGTCGAAGTAGTACGGACTACGGAGTATTAGCGTAAATATTACCCGGCAGCCAGATCCGGTAGTAGTTAGTAAAACTCAGACAGTGGCAATTGTCAAATCAATTGAATTCAAACACGTGGGTCCCTCTCGCTCTCCCTTTATTTCTTTCTTCCCAACAAAAAACAAAAACAAAATTGTACACAGTTGACACTCCCATCGCTCTCTCTCTCTCTCTCCGAATTGTCACTAACACAAATAGTCAGTGACTCACATCGCTGAATGAATTGTCAAACCCTTTACAAATATAAAAAAGCTTGACCTCACTACTAACTTAAACTTCCGATCTCATTCACCCACCTTCTCTCTCGTGATCTACTATCTTTATTTGGATCGTCGGTGACTAAGGTACCTCATTTTCCAATCCTATTACATAATTATTTTTTGATCTGAATTTCGGAATGTAATGGTTTGATTATTATTATTAATAATATTGTAGGGAGGGTGAGGGAGAAAAAGATGCATCATATGCAGGCGACGGTGGAGGATCAACTGATATTAAAAGCGATTAAAGAAGAGTGTCATTGGGAGAGTTTGCCCAAGCGTCTTCAATCTACTCTATCCTCCAAAGATGAATGGCATCGCAGGTCTCTCTCTCCCTCTCTTTTGTTTATTATTACTATTCTTATTTTCTCTTTTATTTACTTTTCACTTGAATATTACTCCTTGTTAATGGTAATTACCGACACTCAGTGAAATTTTATGGTTGCGGAACAGTAGACCAGCAATTATTGTTGTGATATTATGAAATTGCGAATGCCTTGGAGTATAACGTAGGTGATATGCTTGTAGATAGTGAGATTAGCGATTTGTGAAATGCCGTTGGGGTTGATTTTAAGTCAATTCGCCGTGTCATATCATATGTATGGTTAATGAGAGAGATGAATATCTTTCTGGTTGGTCGAGCTGAAAATTAGTTATTTCTCGAGTTTGATTGTATCACGACGGCTAGAGTGGCTAGTTGGACCGAACAAATGAGGAAATAGGGGAAAAGCATGAACACAAGGGAATGCCGATCTGTGCGAGAAATAGAAATGGAATGTGCTTGGTGATGTCAATGTATATGCAATTCAAGCCTTGGGCTATTGTCATTTGTGCCTCAGTGTTTGGTTACATGGTGCATTCACTTTTGCTGTCGTCTCAGTGTCATTCTTACAAGCTTGTTTTAGGAAAGGATGGGGTGGAGTTCATGGGGATATGTATTCAATTGTTAAGCAAACTTTCCACAAAGTTTTGTCACAGGGGTGGATGCAAGATGGCACTGTTGGTAGACGGACTAACGTATTTTGTTTCTTTGTGTTTGTCTATGTTATATGAACTGAATTCTGCTAATGTTAAGGTTATGTTTACTGTCGTTGGAAGATTTTAATTTCTCTTGCCATTTTCATCTATCTAATTTAGGCTGACAACAGAGGATACCTTTTGCCCTTTAGCTTAACCTATACCAGGTCATTCTCATGTGATCATTTTAGACTAATATCAGAACTCTACCTGTGTAGATAGAGAATAATTTGCGAGTTGTCATGTAACGGTGTTTTGTATTTCCATCAAATAACGCCCGTTATGAGCGTTACGGCGGTCTTTTGACACCGCTTTAACAGCCATTATGACCGTTATGGCCGTTTCAGACGCAGTTACGACTTACGAGTGGTAAATCCATTTCAAATTTGGGCCGCGACACCCGTGATCCGTTACACGACACCCGCGACATCCCGTTTCCGCAATATGTGACCGTTTCCGCAAACGAGGCCGCTACCGCATTTTAAAACCTTGGATACAATTATGTATTCTACATGATTCAATGTTTAGCATCATAGTTTTCCTCTACTTTATGAATTTTGTATGAATGCAAGTTCTGATTGGGTGTAATTTTCAAATACGTAGGGTGATTGAACATTGTATAAAGAAGAGACTTCAGTGGAATGCATGCTTTGCTCGCAAAATTATTAAGGAAAGCGAATACTATGAGGAGATGATGCGTTATCTGAGGAAGAATCTTGCGGTGAGTTTGTGTGTTCTTTTTTGTCATTGTATCTTTCCTTCTACAACATGTTGATTGTTCATGATATAGTCGTAACTGCTTCAACGATGTCTATGTATCAGCTTGAATGTTTTTGACTTTTCCTTGCAGCTGTTCCCTTATCACCTCGCAGAATATGTTTGCAGAGTAATGAGGATCTCACCTTTCAGATATTATTGTGATATCATATTTGAGGTTATGAAAAATGGTAATTTCTCCTCTTTTTTTCTTCGTTTTACCCAGTTAGATGGTTGTATGAGCAAAGTATGTACGATGGCTGTTCTGTTATGACTTGGGACGTACATTCCTGCTGCAGTTTCCCGAACTCAGTTTGTCTTTGTTTTCGTTCTTTGTTTTCCAATCTTTTTGGGTTAGCCCCTCTATGATTTATGTAGTTGGAAACTTGGAATAATTGGATTAGATGAAGATGATAACATTAGCATGTGACCTATTGTTTTCCTTTTGGTATTTGTTCTTCTGATTTCTTTGCTTGAAGAGTCCTCTTGTTCATTATGTTCTTGTTGTTTGGATATAGCAGTGTAGCAATTATTATACTCAAGTTTCTTTTTCTATATGTGGTTAATTGTTGGTATTGTAACTTGCAGAACAACCGTATGATAGCATCCCAAATTTTAGTGCTGCTGATGCATTGCGGATAACTGGTATAGGAAGGAATGAATTTATTGATATTATGAACAAATGCAGATCTAAGGTACTTCTTACATTGACATTGAATCACTACAGAACTATGGGGATATGACATGCATATCTAGATGATTTTTGTACTGTTTTTCTTTCCTACGTTTGTCCTGGAACTGCTTCATCAGAGTCCTATATGATGTCTGTTTTAGGTTCAAAAGTTCACTTGTGAAGTTTGCATTGTTCCTAATTTTTGTGTTTATGGCTCTTAACTTATGGCAAGAACCAGTTAAATGGAACTTCCTAAAAATTCTTCACTTATACAGAATCTTCGAAGCTATCCTTCAAATAATGAGACTTCTGAGCATGCATTTATGTACGCCAATTTTTTGTTTCCAGATTAGTTTGTTATCATTCTTGTTAAGATATATAATGGACTTTGTCCCATATTGATCAAATGACAAAGCCTTGAGTTGTTTATAGCCTAAGGAGCCCCTCCACCTATCACCAATTGGTTTTAGGTTGGAACCTCTCTAGTGTTGTGAACATCTCTTGGCCCACTAAACACAAACATTAACAATTCTCTCTAACCTCTCTTTTGTTTTCAAATTTATTTTATCATTATACTTTTTTTCAATAGATACCAATCACCATCAGTCTGGAAGTTGTTTACCGTAGATACCAATCACCATCAATCTGGAACTTGTTTTTCATAGATACCAATCACCTTCAATCAGGAACCAAACTCTTCTACTACTAATGGGTGCAAATAATGAATCTCATTATTGATTATTTATGATAATACTAAGTGAGCACTATAATCTTTCTCTATAGACGCGTTTGTCGTCCATCATAATGTCTGATCTCTTTTTAATTAATGTGGAGCCATTCAGAAGTTTATGTGGAAAATCAACAAATCGATTGCAAAAGAACTTCTACCAACACAACCAGTGGATTTCCCAATTGAACCTTGGTGGGGAGTTTGTCTTGTCAATTTCACTCTAGAAGAATTCAAGGTGAGGTATCTCACTCTTTATTCATTTATTTTAGAGCTTATTAACAGTGGACCACCCAAGGTGGGGTGTTCTCTTATATATGTATTCCCTCCGGTTGGGTTTTAAGTTCATGTTCACTTTTATACCAAGTGTTAGGAAGGGTCATTTGTGAGTGACAAATTACGGTATTATCCTCATGCTCTAAAAAGAATCTACGGGCTCATGCCATTCTGAACTAACATTAAAAACTTATGGCAAAGACAAGAGAGAGAGAGAGGGGATAGGGCATTTGGGTCACTAAACTGATTGGGCCGGCCCATTTTTAGTATGCATGAACTTGTATAAAAACCAACCCAATATAGTAACCTTGAACATAAAACCCAATCGGAGGGAGTATATTTTAGCTCAGTTGGTAAGTCCTCTAAGATCCATTCTAGAGGTCCCAAGTTCAAGTCCCCTCACTAGGTTTTATTGGCCGTGAACTTCGGGGCCATGGGATTAGTCATGCAAAGTCTGGATACCCATGGTATCTATTTTTTTATATTTATTATTAGATCCTGTTTGAATTTATGAACCAGGAGCTATTTCATATGCCTCACCACCTGTACTTTTTCAGAAACTTTCAGAAGAAGAAATGGCAACCATTGATAAAGTTTGCAAAGAGGAAGCCAATTCTTTTGTTCTCTTTGATCCAGTCATTATAAAGGGACTTTACCGGCGGGGTCTGATCTACTTTGATGTCCCGGTATACCAGGATGACCGTTTCAAAGGTAATATATGAGGGACTACTGTCAGTAAATATCTTTGAGCTCATATTCTACTATTTTAATAAGCGTGCACTTGCATCACCTTCACACTTAATTCAGACCTAATGCAGACCTATCGTCCATTTGCTCAATTTATCTACTAGTTCAAATCACTGATATATGATTTTTCAGTTTGCAGGCTAGAAGGTTTTGTTTCAAATAGAGAACAGTCATATGAAGATCCTATTGAGGAGTAAGAAACAGCACAAGTCTCTTTCTGAAGTCTGGAATGAAATTTCTTAAATTGATGTTTTTGCATCAACTTACTTTTTACAGGTTGCTTTATGCGGTGTTTGTAGTTTCAAGTGAAAATGCGACTGTTGCTGAACTAGCTACAACATTACAGGCTGACCTATTGCAGCTCCAAGCTGCTGCATCCTTTGCTTGCAGGCTTGGATGGTCAGAGAAAATAATTGATCCATTATCTGTGCTGCAGGAATTAAGTGCTAATGGATCCACTATTCTGAGTGATGATGACGATGGTACAGGCAGTGTATCCTCAGCAAACATGTCTGCTGATGGTGTTCAACTGGATGGTTCGGAAAATAGAGCAGCTACTCATGATGCTCGCGTCTCATTTATTGTTGATGCCAATATAACTTCGTATCTTATGATGGGATCTGTTTCGCCAGGTTAGATTTCCCATATCTGGCCTTGTGCAACAGTGACTATGTTTTCACTTCATTTGTTTTTTATTTATTAGTTTTAATTTTTGCCGTGATTGAGTTTCTTTTTTCATTTTGAAGTGGTCTTGTGTGATGGGTTCTCTTGAAGTTTTGACCTTCATAGGAAGTCCTCCATTTCCCTTCGGTTTTGTCTATCCGGCCCTTACCAATATTGCATGAGGGACCAAGTCCCAAATGTGAATAATGAATCTTCTCTTGATGCTTTGAGTCCATCTAGTAGTTTTCACTCCATAGATTTGCCTTTGTAATATGTACATGTTGGAACAAGAAACAAAATTGTAAGTTTTTATGCTTTTGCTGACTCATGGATTTCAATTACTCATAACATATTTGTTGCAGGCTTAAAATCACATGCGGTGACACTATATGAAGCAGGTAAACTGGGTCATGCAAGTATTGCAGATCTTTGCAAGGATCTGGGCACATTGGAAGGAGCCAAATTTGAGGGGGAGCTGCAGGAATTCGCAAATCATGCTTCTAGTCTTCGTTGCATTTTAGAATGTTTGCTTTCTGGAGGAGTCTCTGCTAGTGTTGAAGATGCTGAAACTGTTAATAAAACAGACAAAGGATCCTCTGCTGGTGTTGGGGATACTAGAATTTGTGATAAAGTAGATATGTTCTGTTCAGAAAGCAATGATGCTACTTCTGTAGCAGTTGAGACCATCTTGACTGATGACACTGGTGTTGTCAAAGGCGAGGAATTGTCTTCTGTTGCCTCAGAAAATTTGGGTACAGGAGCAGAGACGTATGCATCAGAAAGCACTACCGCTTTACATTCAGACAGCTCCACTGACAGCAAGATTGTTGATGAGGAAAATGAAAATTGTCTAGCCTCTACATTCTCCTCCAACAATGTCCATGGTTCTCGTGAGGGCTCAAAGTTGGAGACTATCTTAGAGAGTGATGACAAATCATGTCTAGCACTGGAGTCTGAAGGAGGAAGTATTTCAACAAAAAGAAAAAGAAATTATCGTGTGGATATTCTTCGTTGTGAAAGTTTGGCCAACCTTCCAGCTGCCACTTTAGATCGTTTGTTTCGTAGGGACTATGATATTGTTCTTTCTATGGTTCCTCTTCCTCCATCATCTATTTTGCCTGGGCCGACTGGTCCTGTTCATTTTGGTCCTCCATCACATTCGTCCATGACACCTTGGATGAAATTAGTTTTGTATTCATCTGTGGGTATTGGACCTTTGTCTGTTGTACTTATGAAAGGCCAATTTTTGCGATTCCTTCCTGCTCCATTAGCTGGCTGTGAGAAGGCCCTTATATGGTCATGGGATGGCTCTACTGTTGGAGGGTTGGGGGGTAAGTTTGAAGGGAATTTAGTGAAAGGAACAATACTTTTACACTGTCTTAATTCCCTTCTCAGGCATTCTGCTGTACTTGTGCAACCTCTTAGCAAGAATGACCTTGACAAATCTGGAAGAGTGGTAACAATTGATATTCCTCTGCCGTTGAAGAATGCCGATGGCTCAATTGTGCATGTTGTAGAAGAGTTGGGGCTAGACATGGAGGAAAGCACGAGGTTGGGGTCCCTACTAAGAGACATAGTGAACAAAATAGATTTGTGGTCTATGGGTTATATCCGCCTATTAAGACTGTTTATTGAAAGTGATTCAGATCAGGTTTCCCCTGATGAGGACAAATATGAATGGGTTCCATTGAGTGTAGAGTTTGGTATCCCTCTTTTTAGTCCAAAATTATGTAGGAGTATGTGCAAGAGGGTAGTCTCATCTCAGTTGCTTCAAACAGAATCCTTCAGTGAGCACCATGAAGCAATGCAAGGGTTAAGAAGGAAGTTGCGTGATATCTGTGCAGAGTACAGTGCGGTAGGTCCTGCCGCAAAACTTCTTCATCAGAAAGAAAAACCGAAAGATTCTTCTCGGCAGCTTATGACTTATGCAAGTGGGAGATGGAATCCTCTTGTGGAACCGTCTTCTCCTATCTCTGGTGCTACTAGTGAGCGAAAGAAGCTTGCGTTAAGGCAGCGGTCAAGAAGAGAAGTTCTTAGTTTTGACGGGAATATTCTTAGGTGAGCTACTTCTTGGAAGCTTTGTCTTTTTCCAAAACACCAGCTGACTATGCCTGTTATTTGTAGAAGGTGCTACATGTGTAGTTTTAGGTTTTGTTCTGAAGGTTTGATTGCATGATATGTTCCCATGAGTGATATTCTCGTGGTCCATAAAGTTGGTTGATGAGATGGTTTTCCTGTATTGGGATCTTCCTGAAATTTATCTGAAAGTTTTCTCTGAATTTTCTGCGCAGATCATATGCTTTGTCTCCTGTGTATGAGGCAGCAACTAGGCCCATTGAAGATCCACTTCCTAGTAACATACCAAAAAATGAACTAGAGGATGTGGACAGCAAGGAAGTGACTCTGCCTGGTGTGAGTCTCCTATTTGATGGCGCAGAACTGGAACCTTTTGAGATTGGAGCTTGTCTTCAGGCTCGTCAACCAATCTCCCTAGTTTCAGAGGCTTCAACAGCATCCTCTAATTTGGTCATAAAATATCAGTAGAGACTAGAGAGTAGAGACCGATACTTAATTGTTGGTACTTCCTTTTTCAATATTCTCTTCAGCTCGGAGGGGGTCATTATGTTTCAGCTATCCTGCGCAGAAGGTATCTACCAAACTCTTGTTTCAGTTTTTTTTTAATGATGTTTTTTTAGACATATCTGTTAATGGGTTTTAGTGGCCATTTGGGGGCGTTGTCCATGACATGCTTTCTTAGTTTTCAGTCAATTTCAATTCATTTCAGCTCATCTGGTTTAGTCACGCACTTCATGTTAACTACACCGTACCTTTCAGCGCAACTCAACAGTTCAACTCATCTCAGCTGCTTAGTACTTTTTGAGTTTTAAAGAGCATGGCCTTCTTCTCATTGAGGAGTTTCTTTTGGCCTTTTGTTTCTGACGCAGTAATCCTAGCGTCTTAGTTGTGCTGGGTTTCCTCATGGTACCATATGTCTTTTCGACTACGGGCAATGTGAAGACGTGAAGTTCACAGGACATGTTTGCTGACAGATGGAATGGATTCGTTTATTTTTGAAGCGTGGAAGTGGCTCATTTTACTTGTTTCTCTCTACAATTTTAATTTTTCCACTGCTCTTTGCTAATGAGTTGTTAAAATATATGGTTTAACTGTTTTAGTAGAGCTCAAAAGCTACATATGCGGCACAATGGCACATTTGAAGTTTTTAACAGTTGGGTTCAAATTTTACAGGTGGAGCAGGTGTACAATTTTTTGCGGATCTTCTGCTTCACTGTGAAGTACTCAGCTTGTTGAGCTTGGTATCTAATTCTGATACCAGCATGAGTATCAACGTTAGCGGCAAATTGAAAATACAAGAGAGCTGTCCTTTACTTTAATTTTTGACCTGTAATCTGTATTATAGTTGTAGAGAGATGTATACCTTCTTATGAAGCCTTCCCATCCATGGAGCTGCCTGTTTTTATTTATTTATTATTTATTGATATTATTTTTTCAATTTGTTGAAAGGGCTGCCATCCGATGGGAACACAAAAGTCTGCACAACATTTGCATTGTAGTATACGTAGTATTATTATTTTTCTTTTTGTATGAAAATTCATTGAGGCGATCTTTCGAGCATATTACGTTTCTCGATTTACAAAACAACTTAGCAGAAGATCATCAATGTATTATCATCATGGAAGAAAAGCAGCAGCAAACCAGTGTCACTCATTCCTCTCTTGTTTTTATTTTGTTTCGTTTCTCTAATAATAGTAAGAGTTTTTTTATAAAAAATAACTAGAGCAGATAATTCTTCGTAAAGTTATTTACATTTGTTTTTTAACTTTGTAACTTCTATTAACAACAAGAAGACCAACAAGGTAACAACTAACAACGAGGGTAAATCCCAAGATATAAGGAACTGCGATTGACCAATTGACGCATCAAAAATAGAAGTACTAGCCATTATGTAACTGGAAATAAATAGACATGGGAAGACATGAAAATGAGGTGTGCGGTGAGAAAGTGAAGGCGTTCACGTGGCAGACCACAAAGAGTACTAAACTAAACAACGAACGAAGCTGAAGCTCCCAGTCCCCGCCATGAGTGCGCCATCTCATCTCCCTACCTTGTTGCCTCTCTCGAAACTCACAAACCGTTTCATTAACGTCAGTAGTTATTATTCCATATTGTACACTTGTACAGTACAGTATACATTTCTTGGATCAATAATAATTATCATAATGTAAAGAAACAAAAGAAATATCAAATCAACCACTCTTCTTCATACTACTTCCAAAAACAAAGGAAAAGGAAGTCTTACAAAAGAGTCATTTTCACTTCTTTTTCCACTCACAATCACAGTGACACTGTCTGTGCAGTGAGCACAATATTTGTACACTTATTAGATATTTTGATACTCAGTCAGATAAATAGACAGATGAATGTGAGTCTTAATTTTTCTTTCATATCATAATCATAATCATAATCATAATCATAATCATAAATCAAAATGCTTGTCCACTCAACTCTTTCATTTTCCACTCCATTCTCTCACCTCCCTCGCTCCCGCCTCCGCTCTCTCTCCTCCCCTTCCTTCTCTCCCACCGCTACTCCTCTTAGGTAACTTAACTACACTTTTCGTAATATTTATAATTTGTAATTGAATTATTTGTTATTTTTTAATGAAGAGAAATTAATTTGTCTCATTTTTGTTCGAGTATTATTATTACTCCTATTAGTAAGCTAAGCTTTTGCTGATTCTGCTATATTCTTGCCATGTTTGTCGGACTTATTTTCCGCGGTTTTCAGTTCAGTTCAATTATTTTGAGTATTAGTACTTCAATAGAAATTAGTTCAATTGAGTTCAGTTAAGTTCAGGAGTATTTAGTGTAGCTCACTAGGCTTTTTTCATTTAGAAAGCCTAAATCCTCTAGTTTGAGGATCAAGATCATGATTGAATTAAATGATTGAGCTTTATCCTTTTTTAAAAATAATTAAGAGGATAATATAACAGCACACCTTGATTGAAGTTAAGTTAGTTCTAAAGTGAATTGTGAAAATTGATCAGATTGCAAACACTTTTAATGGGATCAGGAAGCCATGAGCAGCTATCATTTAACAAGGTAGGTACTGTTATCAATCAAGTTTAATGGCTGGTACAAAATTATGTCTTTGAAGGATGTTTGTAAGTATATTTAAGGTCATGTTTGAACTTTTGGGCATAGGTCAGGCAGCAGGACTTGTCTCTCTTGTTTCTACAAATGCCTATAGCCGCGGTACCCAACAGCCTGTGGTAGAGGTATCTCTTATTCCACTTGATCAATATACACTACTGTTAGTCACAATTTCACACAGTGTAAATTGTTCAACGACTCTTTGGTACACCAGATGAAATTGTAACTAATAATAAAGTACTGACTGACGGTGTTATAAGGTGACTAATGAAGTATGAGTTATAATGCTTTGATAAAAAGCAGCCGGTGTAACTAAGAATTGGAGACTTTCAACTGTTTAGCTATGTTTTTCTGCAAGCCGGTTACAATCTGGCATGAGTGTGACAGAACGGGTATTTATGTCTTTTTGAGATATATCCACTGTTAATAAGTCCATCTCTTTATTGTTTCTAGAGGAAATTAATCTGAACCATTTTCGTCGTTTCTGCATTCGTTGGTGAATCATGCTTTCTTTTTTTGTTAAAGGAAGAAGACTCACAAGCGCAAATGACAGATGAGTCGTTGCGAAATCTCGCAGGGCAGGCGTTTCCTCTAGGAGTATCTGAAGTAGACACTGGAATAAATTTTGCCATCTTTTCACGGCATGCGACCTCTGTAACTCTCTGCTTAGTGCTATCAGGCAGTGACAGGTGATTATGAACCTCTCGCTTCATTATCATTAGTGACTTATCTTTCACTGCTTTGAGTCGAGAGGGTCAACGTGATGATATGGGACATAGGATTCGGTTTAACTATTTTGATCGTGAGTCGGTTATGGGGATTAACTTTATTTGGAGTTTGCAACCAGTAGCTGTCAGATTGGATTTTTATGCCGATGATTTGGAACCTTTATCTTTTCTTAGCCATTTTCGTAATAACTATTTGCAACTCTTATGGAGCTCTCTCTCGCTTCGTAGTAGTAGGAAAGTTTTAGCTCACTTTTTGATGGTATTTGTAGCAGGAACTGTGAGACAGTGGAACTAAACCTGGACCCAAAAGTGAATAAGACCGGAGATATATGGCACATTTGCATTGAGGTCAATACCTGCTTCTTAAAGAGCTTTTTTTTTTGTTTCCTTAGGACACATCTGCTGCGTGGAAGGCCTATATTCCTTCTGATACATCCTAACTATAATGCAGGGTTTGCCGCGAAGTCATGTTCTTTATGGCTACCGCATGGATGGTCCACAAGATTTGCGTCAAGGGCATCGATTTGACAGTAGTGTTGTTCTGATTGATCCATATGCAAAATTAGTTGAAGGTCGCCGATTTTTTGGAGACCAGAATGATAAATTTTCTGAATTTTGGGGAACCTTTGACTTTGATGGGCCAATTTTTGACTGGGAAGATGTTGCACATCCAAACATACCAGAGGTAGAATCATCCTTCGTATTTTCAATTGTCATATCTTTTCATTATCCTTTCCGTAGGGATGTAGTCCTTTGCAACTAAGACTTTGGGCTCCAAACTGAGCAGGAATTCTGAAAGATAATGATCGTGTTCTGCCTAAACGGAATTATGTGTTCCACTGATTTTTTTGAATAATGCATTTTGTTACCTGTCTTCTTGAGTTCTTGTGTAGTAGTTTTTTCTTGTTTCACTTTCTTAGCATATTTATCATGCTGCTGTATTTCTTATCACCAGAAAGATCTTGTGATTTATGAAATGAACGTCCGCGCATTCACCATGGACGAAACGAGTGGGCTTGACATGGATATACGGGGAAGCTATCTGGGTGTGATTGAGAAGGTAATGATCTGTTTGACTTGAAGAGCATGCAGTAGCAATACCATGAGGCATTTTTTGTATACATCAACTAGTCTGCCGAGGTGCAAGTTATACATGTAACTTCATCTGTACTAATAGGTTTCTTGAGGTGCCTTAGGTCAGTGGTCTAGCTATTTAGCATCTTGGACAAAATGGAGGTTATTTGGTGATGGTTCTGTTTATTTCATCCAAAAGAATTCTCAAATTAAACTCCTTCAATTGACAGAGATACTGAATATTACTCGTTTCTGTTATTCTTCATGCTCATTCATCACCCTTTTTGCTTTCCATCTGGCCTCTCACTCATCTTCTTCAAGAGAAAAATGGATTACTTTTTTAGGGAGCTCAGTACTTTCACCAATTAAAGACTGCAGAGGACTCACTCTTTGGCCTAGTTTGGTTATGATGTTCTATTCATTTTGTAGATTCCACATCTTTTGGAGCTTGGTATCAATGCAGTAGAATTCCTTCCTGTTTTTGAGTTTGATGAGATGGAGTTGCAAAGGCGTGCCAACCCTAGAGATCATATGGTAGGTTGCAACTATTTTCTAATTCCTGTTCCTTGTGCATATCAAGAGCGTTTTAGACTTTCATCTTACTGCTTATGAAGAATTTTTGACCAATTGTTTCCTTTGATGTTATTGGGTGCATAAACATGGAAGATTAATACTTGGGGCTATTCAACTATTAACTTCTTTGCTCCTATGAGTCGGTATGCAAGTAGTGGTGGAGGTCCCATCAATGCTTCAGCAGAGTTCAAAGAAATGGTGAAAGCATTGCACAAGGCTGGAATAGAGGTATGATATGTATTCTCGAGTTGTTTCTACTTAATGCACTGAGGTTGTGTTTGTTAGATTACTTCCTCTTCTCCAAAGCCTTAGTCTCAGTTCCACGTGAGGTTGGCAAGCAAGGACCAAACCCCAGCGCGCACTCGCACCTCACGCTCGCAAGCACACACACATTCCCATTTTGGTCCATTCCAAGGAGATGTGACTAAGTTTTGCGCGTTACACTAGTCTACCATGCAACTATCCTCCTTTATCACCAACAATAAATATTATAAACAATTTTTTGTAACTCTCACGGGGGGAGTTATGTTAGTTAGACTACTGTCGAGATTTATTTGCATGCATATGAAATGTTTTCCCTTGCCTTTGCTAGGAGAATTTTATGTATTAAACATTCACAGAGTATTCAAAGATATATTTCTAGTTAGAGTAACTTGGGTGTTTCTATTTCTACAGGTCATTTTGGATGTGGTTTATAATCACACTAATGAAGCAGATGATGAAAATCCTTATACTACTTCATTTCGTGGTATAGATAATAAGGTGAGTTAAGCTGTACTTTCTTCAATTATTTTCATTTTATTTGTCAAAGTTATGTAAATTTATATTAACATAATTCTTCCTTCAAATTTAATCATTTTTAAGTAAAGCTTATATGTATTTTTCTTTTTCGGTTTCCAATAATGAGTAAAGGTCTATTACATGCTGGACAATGAAGGGAAGCTGATGAATTTTTCTGGCTGTGGTAATGATCTCAACTGTCTTTGAATGTATTGTATTGTGCGGTTCAGAGGATAGTGGAAGCAAGTTCTTATCTGGCTGTTTATTTTACTGAATGCTGTTACGATACGTCACCTCTTTAAAACTTGCTTACAAGAAGACTCTGGTATACTTCCTGCTGTCAAGTTTATTTCCAAAATTTTCTTTCAGAACATCTCCTTGTAGAGTGCTCTCTCTCCTCTCTTTTCTTACCCCAACATGTTCTTTTCTCTAACGTTCTCTAATTTCTCCCTCATCGAAAGAAAAAATCTAGGTGCAGAATAATCCCTTGTTGACGGAACATGACGATTTATACTGATTTTTACATTGCAGTTGGTCTTCCCAAACTTTTCCTTGTAGGATTTGCTGACTCGCATTGAGTTGAGATACTGCATTATTTTACATTATTTTTTCTTGCATGTGTCTGTAGGAAACACTTTGAACTGTAATCATCCTGTGGTTATGGAACTTATAATGGACAGCTTAAGGCACTGGTATGTTCTTTCTGTAGTTGGGTACATCACTGTCCTTCCCAATCTGCAAAGAATGGCGCTTGTGCTTTATAATGTTTTTTTGCAACTTTTTTCATTTTGTTGTATTTTATCCGAGGACATGTTAGAGGCCAATATGTTTGTGTATGGTTTCAGATCAGGAATGTGAATGAAATCTTCTACTTTTCTTTGCATAGTAACGGTTTTGTTCTTCTGGCAACTACACAATGTAGGGTCCGTGAATACCATGTAGATGGCTTCCGGTTTGACCTTGCAAGTGTTCTTTGTCGAGGAACTGATGGTTTCCCTCTTGGTGCACCTCCTCTTATCAAGGTAATATAGCTGTTCTGAAATTGGACATTTGTTCCTGAAGGATTATATGCTTCAGATGTTCAATTTTTAAATTGATATGTCTTTGGCCTGTGTGCATTGTTTGCCCCTCTTATTTACATTGTGAAGTATTGGGCATGGATTACTGTATTATGTATAGAGAAATATGTTCTGACTTCTGAATATCAACTCTTCCGCTTATACACCTGAGGTTTGTGCTACACTGGTTTTTGCTAATTTATCGGAACGGTTTTGGTTAGTTATGTCTTTGTCACATTTGAACAATAATGTCGGCAGGAAGCTGAAATTAGCTTGGAAAACCCTACCCCAACTGTATATGCCCATATTTATTGATAGATAAATCCAAACAGCGGCAAAATGTGCCGAAGGAAAAAATAAACTTATTGTTCGTTGATATGGTGGGAAGTTGCTGATGGTGTTTTGACTCCGATCCTTCCCCTTGTGAAGGTTTTTGGTGTTCTTGTTTACCGAATTGAAAAATTGCACTTGAATTGCTTGACCTTCTTTGGGTGTTGTGCGGTTATTGTTGGCTACAGTCTGGAGCCTGTTACTGAATATGTTTCTTTGAAGAGATCATCAGCTGGGGTTCAAGATAGCAATTTATATCACTGTCATAAATCAGTTTGATTGTTAGATGTAAAACTCTAACTTCGCTTGTGAGTTTATAAACTTCTTTTGTGATGTTCATTGCCGGTCTCAAGCCAAGTAAAGGAGAAGAGTTGTGTGGTACACCACTGACAGCAAGTGCATCAAACCTAGTCACATCTCCTTGGCGTGGACCAAAAAGTGTGTGTGTTGTGTGCAGTCATTTAGTCCTTGTTAGCCGACCGTTGGTGGATTTGGGAGTTGGGACTAAGCTTTGGAGAAGAGAAGTTAGGATATAAAATCTGTAGATTTTTGTCTATATTCACTTCTTATCATTGAATATACTTTGAGGCGCGACAAAGCAAACTAGCTTTATTCACTATTGGTATATGTTTTTGTATCAGGCCGTAGCTAAAGACAGTGTGTTGTCAAAGTGCAAAATAATTTCTGAACCATGGGATTGTGGAGGTCTTTATCTTGTTGGAAAATTTCCTAATTGGGACAGGTACTTCTCTCTCTCTCCCTCTCCCTGTGTGTGTGTGTGTGTGTGTGTTTGTGTCTCTGGCTTATTAGCAAAAAGCTCATACAAAGTACTGTGTGAGATAAATAATGTCGTTAACTTAGTTGCAAGTTGTTCCGTTTTATTTATTTTTTGTTGCTGCAACCCTGTTTGATGTTGAGGTTGGGATGAATCAATGTTGCTAAATCCCTTGAGCCATGAATCTTCCAAACAATGAAAATGATACATTTTGATATCCTTATATTCTCGAGTCCTAATATGCAGGTGGGCAGAATGGAATGGAATATACCGTGATGATGTGAGAAGATTTGTGAAGGTACTCGGTATTCCTTGCCTCCTTGGGATATCTTTTAAAGTTTGACCAAATTAAATTACTTCATTTCTCGAAGAGCGTCAATATATGATGAAATGAGTAGTTTAAAGTGTTATGCACTTATTTCTGAACCTAAAGTGATTACTATTCAAAGGAAGTTCTTATAAACCCGACGTTGAAGACCTGTTTCAGATCCAAAATGGGCACTATATGTTCAGCTTTTACCCCCC